>JARDUL010072118.1:0-11826 GCA_030265205.1 Dirona pellucida | reverse complement strand
AAAAAGATATTACCATGGATTATAAATAACATCAATTTTATTTTTTTATTTTTTGCCCTTTTACTCTGTGCAGAGCAAAGAGAGGTGATGATAACAATAACTGAAAATAAAATCTAGCCTGCTCTCACACCAGACCCTGGCCCCCAAAGATATGGGGTGTGAATATTTGCAGAGACCTATTATTGCTCATAGCTCTCGTCTGGATCGCAGCCACATCATCAGCAGGGCTGAGATGGAGAGCTTATATAAGCAAGTCAAAAGTCTCCCTTGAATAACCTGACCCAGGCTTGCTCCTCTCCCAGGGAGCTCACCAATCTCTTTATACCGCCTCCTGATAAACCGTCAATTCCCACAGTACAGATCAGCCAAGTAGCTATCCAGGATTCTCGTTATATATGGCATACCCTTAATCTAAAACTGAAACGCCAACTTTGCTTCGGACCCAAAGTTGGCAGTGTGAAGGTCTTGTTTACTGTATCACACCATGTGAATTTCTCCAGATTTTGGTCTTGGACATGATGTGCAAGATCATAACCCTGAAATCACATTAGAAACACTAAAAGCTCCCTGTAAAAAATAGAAATGTTATAAACACAATGGTTTTGGTTCACAGTAGATCCATAGGACTTGCCATAATAATAATAATACTATTGTAGCAATCAATTGTATATAAACAACTCCCCACCCCAAAACATATCCTTTATATAAAATTTAAAAAAATTACACAGAAAAGCAGAACCCTTTACTTCTCTTTTTCAAAGTCAATGCTACACCTTAAAAAAAAAAGCAATAGACTTAGAATACTTAGCCTGAATGAAGCAAACAGAACAAAGCAGAAAGCATTTTGCACTGTTTTAACAGACACACAGATTGACATTACAGGAAACTGTCTATTACTCCAGTGCAGAATGTTCAGGGAAGGCAGGACTGGACAGGAGTGGGAAAGGTAATGGCAAGCTTTAGCACAATTACATTTATCATCATCAGCGAAAGGAGCTTAACATGCATTCATTTGTAAGGAAAGTGCTTGGTGGAGTTTGGGAGAGGAGGCAGAAGGGCTGAACTGAGAGAGGATGAATTTTTCAAAATAAATTGATTACGATTACCTTGAAAACGGAACGGGCGGACATACCAAGGCCAAGAAAATAAATGTTTACAAATGCTAATACTAGTTCGTGGGATGGAAACAAAGCTTTTTTCTTCTTCTTAGGAACAAATATACTTGCTGCACTAGTTTAGATACTCTCAACAAATTTCTGGCAATCTGAGCAAGACAATTTGATAATTATTCTAAAGTCTGCATACACACACTCACTCACAAACTGACAAAAAAAATAATACTAATAAAAAATGTTTTAAAAAACCATCTGTGCTTTGCAAATTATCTTCAGATATAATAAAAGTGAGAATATATAAAAATTACTGTGATCCGGACCCAATAAGAAATAGGCAGTGATAAATTATTTATTTATACATAACTTATTCATTAGTAAACTATGTTACTCAACTAAAACAAATTACAAAATCAATTACATTAGTAAACTATGTTACTCAACTACAAAAATTACAAAATCAATAATATCTTTGTTAAAAAAGGTACAAAAAACAAATCGATCAACATGTGTATATGAGCATCTGTCATACTGCAGAGATTTTGAAAAGACAAATTGTAGCAATTCATATATATATATATAATAAAATTTGTAAGTGACATTTTTTCGTTGTTATTACAAGGTATAAATTTTTTTTTTTAAATTTCCCAAGCGACTTTTGAAATGGACGCGGAAATAATCTAGTAGTAAGAGATCTTTCGACATATCATTCACTTTATTCATATAAGTAGGAATGTTGGGTAGTTCGTTTGGGGTTGGTTTTTTTCTGTTCTTTCTATTTATTTGTTCACTGACAATCTTAATTTTCTTAACCTTTAGATAGAGCTTAAACGCAAAAGCAGCAGCAACATCAGCACAGTTAAAGGATATTATCAAATTAGTTATTATATGGATAGAAAAAAATAAGCCCTTTCGAAAATTTAGGGTAACAGCTAAGATATGTCTCATAACAGAGGGAAAAAATCGGATATAATAAGTTTAATTTGCATTCTTTAGAAGAACAAGATATTAAAGAAATGCAAGAAAACGGGTAAACATGTCATATGAACATTCCGGTTTCTTTCCCCATATACACATGTGCTTTTTTAAATGGTGCATGGTCTAACAGTGAGCGCATAAAATAAATTCTGGGGTGTAAAAAACTAAAGATAAAGATATCACTGAAAGCAAAATATGATTCATAGCTTGCAGGTGATATAATATTAGTGACAATAAAAATAATAGTAATAATAATAATAGTAATAATAATAATAATAATAATAATAATAGTAATAATAATGATGATAATAATTATAATCAAAAAGTAAAAACAATACAAAATCTTTAAAGCTTACAAATGTGCACAAAGAAATATGAATGCAGCGGTGACATAAAACTTCCGAAAAATTTCAAAGCACATCGCAAAATGAAATGCTCATACTCATAGACTATTTTATGCCTAAAGCCTTAATGCATATATATAATAATATATATATTTAACATAAAGTGTACATTATTTATATACTTATCATATGTTTAATTAACTAGATTAATCACAGCCATGCAAAGCAGGTAAGTAATGTCATGTTCACACATGGAAATCTTTACTGACGAAAAATAAATAACAAATTAATACAAAATTACCCAACATATTGTGGACAGATAAAAAATAAATTCTTTTAATCAAAACCTGAATTTAAGACTTTCTTGAAAACTGGTAGTCGTGCAACTATGTTTGATCAGCATAAGGCGCTTTTTTCAATAATATCACACTGAAGCCATAATTCATAACATTAGGCTAATCATCACTACAAAAAATGCTTCCCTGCTCAGCAGGTGCTTTTGACAGTGGCATAATATTGTTGAAACACACACTTAATTAACTCCGGAATCCTCATGGACTGAATTCAATTTTATTGTTTACATTGTGATATTATAGCGCTTGGCACTTTTTTGTTGCTGTGTCCTCTTAATGAACTGAGCCGACCACATTAGTATCAAATCTTCCATTTATTAATTTTTTTTATTCTTTCATTATCTTTATAACACTGGCCTTTTTTCTATTTGAAACAACACAACACAACATTTCTTATTGGTCAGCTGATTGATGACATGATAAAGTTTCTGCTCTTGCCCCAGATCCATTTCTCAAAAGCTCTTATGATAGGGCATTGATAGGATCGCAAGTCATTGATAGCAATCTCTAAGACAGCATTCGATATGAGAAGTTAATTCTAACATCTGTTATTTTATTAACCCTTCATTGAATTGGGTTTACCTTTCTGTACTTGTCACTAAAAAAGAGTGCTGTCAATCAATGTTTGAAGGTGGAATATCATCATGCATCAAAGAGACCAGAGGTGAATGGTGGCTTCAAAGGGATAGACAATGGAATAGATAACCGTGTTTTTCTCACTCAGGTAACCGCTAACCAAACGCAAAATCTATAGACCAGGCAACCTTGGCACATGCGTTTCACACTGGTATGTATAGCATCACACGGTTAACATGATCCAAATCATCAGGATAAGTGTTTATTCCTTTCAAAGCAGATAAATCGGTAGGGCAGTGTATGCATAAAAGCAGTGTTTGTGAAAGATCGCAGGCATGCTTATTATGCGAAGCATGGACTTGCGTGATCCTGCTTTCAATTGAGTAATAAAAAGGAGTTGTAATGACTGGAATATCAAACTGCAACGGCCAAAACAGATGAAGAGATAAAGCGTGCAAGGTCATAGATACGCTATATCGTAAACAATTTCAGTCGGTTAAAAGGCAACGATGAGGTAGTAGGTGACATTTTCTGACAGCAGGTTGGTTTGTTTCTGTTATTTTCGTTCTTCCAGCATTATTATTATTATCGTTGTTTTGATCATACAAATTGGTGACAAATAAGCAGTCATTTGCGATTAGGAAAATGTAAAAATAACCTCTTGGTAAGTATTTTTCAGTTCCTTGCCTTTTTAAAACTTTTTTGAAAAAGCAAAACGATCCACTTCTCTATTTTTTCTTAAAACCGGAGTTGGTAATGAAAGAATTAATTGAAAGGCACAACGTGATCTCTTCATTTAGATTCTAATAATAAAGAAACCATATAGATATTTTATGCAATTATAATAAACTCAGTTCTCTCAAATGAAAATTGTCACAGAAGGCAAAATGACGTAACGGAACACCAACAATTAAATTAAACAAACAAATAATTTACATAGAATGTGGAAAAATAATTATTTATTTAAATTTAAACATTCATAAATTCATGTGTAAATAGTTTTGCACAAGGAAGGCCATTGTCACTGAATGGTAAAGTTTGGTTTAGGTGTTTTGTATGTTGGATTTTTTAAAGTTTATTTTCCTTTATTTTCAGCTGAAAACAAAAAACAAAATTTTGGCACCACATATTGTTATGAATAGGAGTGAATCACATAAGGGGAAATCCAAAAGGAAGTGAGATATCCATATTCAACATGTGGAGAAATAATCATATAAAATATAATGTAATACCCCTATCACTGTTCTGTTATCTCAATGTCCAAAATTTGAATGAGATCAGCGCACAGGGTCTAATTCGATTAACGCGACATTGCAATATTACAAAGAATCCACAACAGCTGACCCACTATCTTCCAAATTTGAATCAATGTACCCCCATCTTGAAATAGCAAATTCCAAACCAAATTAATTAATGACTGTGGAGAAAAATAACAGTAACAAAGCAATACTCAAGATTTTTGTGGGAAAATCCTAACCAACGCTCAACAGACTTTCTGAATCATAAAATTAACTAAACCTTTAACACTCATGTTACATTTTTATGTTTCAATTTGTCAACAACAAAAAAGTATCTTAAAAATATGTTAACTGTTCTTCATTTGTTGCATATTAGTTAGAAAAACATTAAATTGAATAAGTCCAGGAAAGTACATTTAAACTCTGAAACTTGTACATTATAAACAATATCTTGTTCTTAAAAATAAATGTTATTTATGGAAAAGCAACTGGATAGTATTCAAAACAAAATTTGCCTTTCACTTTACTTGAATGGAGTAAAGAGCAAGTTATTCATAAACCGTTGGTTTTATCACATTTACAATCAACATTACAAAAATAATAAATAAAAACATTAAAAAATATATAATGCCTATAGTAATTTGTTGACATAAACTGACATTGGCATGCATATAAATTTCTCATACACAACAAAATCACATCAAAGCCAATGCAACCAGCTCTCCACGAGGTTATCTTACCGCATAGATACACATTGATAAATCAGCATTTTACATCTAACTCAAACTACCCCCACTCACTAATGCAAGGGTTAACAACAAAAGAATTCATCAAATCACTGGCTGTAGGGTAAAACTCATTTAAACATTTAACAAAATAACCAAACAAATACCATACACGTTAAAGGATTTCTTCATATCAATAAACAAGAGCTTTTTGCTTTTCATCTTTCACCCTCCTTTATATGTGAGGGTGTGTGTGTGTTAAGCTTGATATGTATTGGTTTGATTGTATACGTTTTCAAAAAAATGGAACGCTGATAATCCCGGCAGGTAAAAAAACAAAAACCATGGCAGTTCCAAAATCGTAAAGAGTAAGCCACCGATGGTCGCTGCCTCGGCAACAAATTTAAATATAAAAAATCTACCGTACCCTAATTACCCTTATTAAGTTGATGTTCAAAGAGCTAAACGCCTGTTGATTGCAGGGTGGAGCATTGTATAGATCCAATGTATTATAACTATTGTCATTATCAGTATTAACCTACTGAATTTCTCACAATAAGTCTTTCAAACATTTTTCAACAAGAAGTGTAGCAATTCAATCTGGATATTTCCTGAACCAAATAACTATTGCGCCATAATCTGTCAGGGAATGAGCACACCATGCCTAGCATAGTAAGTGATGGTCAAGGGTATCTATATACACTAGCTATATCAATATATATTTGGTCACTAAAATCGCTCAATCTCTCTTGCATTTCTTAACACCGTACAAACTACACAATTCATAACACTGTTTTATTTTCTCGTTGACACACATTCCACATTCACTTCTTTTTATTATTTTTTTCTGGCTTGCTGATACCTTTTTGATCATCTTTTTGCGAGTTCGATCATGAAGACAATGGCAAATGATGAACAAGGATTACGGTAGACTCATTCACAAGTCATTTCACTTGTAATACAAAGAGGTTGGAAATATGCAGCTTTCACATGGTGCCACGGGCGACAAAACTATCAACACTTGTAATCTGTTATTTCTTGATATGTACTTTATTACAAAAATCTGCTCCGAAAGACTTCAACATATTATCATCAGTCACAGCTTTTTTTCTCTTCTCTTTTGTTGCTTTTGTTGTTGATCTTAAATCAATTCATACAGTAGCTTCAAAGAAATCATTTTTTAAAGAAAACATTATTAATTTCAACAAAGCCCTTGAATAATTTTTGACAAAAATAACTTTTTTTTCCTTCTATAAGTACCTTGTTAAATATAAAAGAACAAACAAGAAAAACAGCCGAGCAAAATCAGATGACAAGAAACTGTCTACACACCATAATGGAATCAAGTCGGGAATGAATTAAAAATGGAAATATACTTTCAAATCATTGACTTCAATCAATAATATAGGGTAAAATATCGAAAGGAACCTAGCCATAAGCTTATTACTATTACTAAATTACAATTTCCAATCAAATTTATCATTTCACTCTCTCTAGGATGTCACAGGCACACAAGTGGCTCAGCCTACTTCTTTACTGCTACTAAGTTGAATAAAAATAAATAATTCAAAATTGCTGAAAGTGAAAGACAAAACAAACATCTTAGAAGATATTAAAAACAAATTGTACCTGCGAGCACAAAATGTATAATATAAAACACTTGAATCATTAATATCATTTTCAGGTAAAAAGAGAAGGAAAAAAAATTAATTCAAAAAATAATTTCAAAATAAATAAATATATATATATATATAAATGTTGTTCTTTCCAAACACAAAAACTAAAATGATTGATCTCTTTTAAAAGGAATTCGATTTTCACCAAAACAATTACATGAAAAGAGGAAGAAATAGGTAGAGTTTAAATTGTATTTGCCAAGTTCTATCAAAATGGTTGCCCAACTGCCTAGCAATGAAATGTAATTCAGTAATTCACCGTTCGTATAGAACTGTTTCTATGGCCTGCGAAATGTAAAAATGACCAAGGATCTAATATTTCTCACAATGCGATTATCATCAAACGCCACAAAAGTGTTTGAAAATAAATTAGTGTCTGTCTAAGATCCCAAGATTGCAGAAATGAGATGACGCCTCTCAGACAAAAAAAACAAAAAACAAACACTCCAAAACAAACAAAAACCCAAAGAAATTAATTTTAAGTTCAAAAGTTCAAAAAGACATGAAAATGAAAAAAATAATTTTAAAAGAAATCATACAATAAGTTAATTTTCAAAAGATGACATGGTTGTAATTCTGTAATTAATAAGGGTATAATAGGTATTTCAACAAAACACAGCAGTATGACCAATATCAAAAAGCTTACAACATTAAAACTTAATATCAGTTACAAACAAACAAGCTACAAATTTAATATTGAGTCTATATTCCATATCGTATTACTTGTATAACAAAAAGCAATTACACCTGAAACTAGTATTAATGGAAAATAAATAAGTAATAAAAATACAATGCAAGTTGCAAAATTATGCGATAATACAAAAATTAGTTATTTGGTACTATTTCTACCTATATTGTATAACAGCATTGAAAGTAACAGACCAGTCCGAGGTGATTCAATGTATACAAACCCCGCGATAAACTACCTTAATAATCGAAAAATCGAAAAGAGAAGGGAAGCTCAACAAAACTTGATGCGTAAGCTTCAAACATGTCTATTATTATCTGTCTTATGACCTTGAATCCATCTTTGCAAGTGACCACCAAGATAAAATTAACAGTTGCTTGGACCTTTTATACAATGTTGGCATGCCCAATTTCTATCCTTGGAACTTCAACTTCACAGTTCTAATTGTAAGTATCATATGACTAAATCGCTGTAAAAGCTTTTTTTTTCCAACTGAAACGATCTGAAAACAAAATTAACAAAATCCCCAACATATTATATCAACAAGATGAGTGAGCGGCATGATAACATTTTTACTAATTAAAGAAAAAAGAAAAAAGAAAGACCTGAGTAACCACAGTTAACTTTTAGAGATCAATTCACACATCGAGTGCTCAACCGTTTTACATTGTAATCTTGGCCAAATACAAAAATTACTTCGATAGAACCCTGCAAAAAGAAATCACTAGATAACGCGTCAGAAACTCTAAGAGGCAGCGTCTTAATTGACATAAACAAAAAATATTAATATCTTCAAAATATAACATGTACCACAGAAAAGAGAAAGCGTCAAGATTTGAGTTTAAAAAATCTATCATTACCCATAACATTTTCAAATCTAAATAAAGGCAGTAAGATTTTTTTTTAATTCATTCTTCAGGAGATTCTAAAAGTGGGAGATCACAATTGTTTTGCGATTGTCACTCACTATAAAAAAGGTCTGATTTCAGATGCGTGTATACATATATATAATATATAATAATGTATATATATAATGTATGCCTTAACTGAAGCTCTCAATGCTTGACTTAAGGGTTTACTCAACAAGCAACAAAGTGGTTCATAAGGATAAAGGGAGGTATAATTCAAAGTAATCTACAAAAAAAATAATTTATAGAAAGTTAGAATCTTGTAAAAAAACCATTTTACTTATTTTGGGGAATTCTCTCCAGTTCTCGGATAGGGAGATGGATTTGTAAAGGATCACGTAGTCTACGCAAGTCGTTCTCAGCTTCGGCAATGGCCTCTTTCACCATGTTGTACTTGTTAACATCCAGATCTTCCTTCTTGGCCAGCTTGTGAAACTTGATGAGAAATTGTCTGTCTTTTGCATCAGGAAATAAGTATTCCTGATAGGTATTTAAAAAAAAAAAAATTAGGATGGGGAAGAAATATAATCACGGTGGGTATATCGCTATCTCAGGGTTTTTGACCTGACCCAAATACAATTAATAAACCACTTCCTTACCATTCTTGTATGATACCAGAGTGACATACTTAGGTCTTTGGATATCTTTGGCTATAACTCAATACTTCTTTACAATATTTTTGGGGTTTTTTTAAAGAAAGGAGAAGAATGTAATCAAGCTCAAAGTATTTTAAATCCATCGTTTTCTAACCAGCCAAACAAAAGAAAATCACCCCAAACCAATAAAAAAAATACCCCCAAAAAGCAAAACAAAAGAAACAACCCAAAAAAAACAAAAAACAACAGGAGCCTGACCTAACCGAAAATTTTATTCACATTATCTTTACCCAAGTTTCACTGAAGCTAAAATATAATACATCCAAGAGTTTACACACCTTTGAAAATGAACAAACACTACATCAACAATAACAACAAAAAACCCAGAAAAAATGACTCATAGGACAGTGCTTTGCAATTCAAAAACAACTGGTCAAACCTAGATGCAGTGTGATCAATTTCTGAATTCCAAGTGGTTAGGCTGCCGGGCTAGAGATTATAAGATCCCGGGTTCAACCTCTGGCAATTTTTTTCCTCGGTTAACAAAGGTATGAATGAGTACCCAGGCAGAGAAAGATAGTGTCAGTAAGTTAGTATGGTGCACCTAACAGGCTTCTCTGCTATATGCTCCCCAAGGATATTGAATGACAAAAGCATATTTCTGTGGGGGGGATAAATGATGTTAAGACTGCGAACATTTATTTTTACTTGGATACTGACTATAAACCCAGCTTTATCTCAAGCTCAAGTTTAACCAGCATCAACTTTTTTTGTTGGAATGATGTCGCATAAAATTGCAACATTTTATGAGGGTATTCCAGGACGCCCCTGGGATTCATTCTTTAACTACAAATCTATAACTTTTAACCTTAAAATAATAATCAAATAAAACAATTTCACTACCAAGACAACGTAATAAATCACTTAGGAGAAGATTATTGGTCAGCTTGTTCATACCTGCTTGGTGAGTAAAAAGTAGCCAAACATGCCCATAGAGGTGCCGTAGGTGACAAAGTATGTCACTGGTTCCATGATGTCCCACGAGTATTCCCACCAGGTCAGACGGGCCAACAGGCCAAACTGGAGACTCATCAGACCCATTCCCAGCCATGACAGTCGATTTGTGTTGGTGTTGGCTTTTGAGGTGAGAGATTCTGCTTTCTGTAAATCGTCAATGCATAGAATGTTAAAATGTCCTCAGATAAATTCATTTTAAGACTACTCGGTTAAATTTATTATTTATTCAATTAAGCATCTTCTTATGGATCACAAAAGAATTTGAGAAAGTTTTGATATCCCCACATCAACGCTGAAGAATTTTAAGACCATAGATAAGATAGGCTCATTGTTCTTTAATAAGTTACCTTTGACAATTTTCTTGCATAATCACCCACCAACCCTGGGAATTTTTTCTTATTTTTTTCCTTAAACCGAATTTTCATCAAATACCATGAACAAATAACGTAAAACTAAGACATAAAAAAAGAGAAACGTATTATGGAAGAAAACAAACAAAAATAAACCCAAAAAAGGGATTTTACTCCCAGAACCTAGGAATTTGTAACTTTTTAAAATTACAATCTTATGAAGAAAAGAAAAATCCATACTACTAAATCTCAGAATACTGCTCTCCCATAAAATCATATCAATCAACTATAATTAAATACCTAAGTTTTTCATATTCATTTTGATATACTATTCTATTAACATTTCAGCCTTGCATTAATTTATTTTTTTTATATGGTAAAGCAAACCTCTTCCATAGGACCCATTTCTTCTTTCAAAGTTTCTAATTTCATCAAGAGTTCTCTTTCCCTTTCCAGTTGGTAGCTCTCCACATTGAGAGCTGAGTAAAGCTGACTGACAAGTAGTTTCACATCTGTCAAGTTTTGACCACTTTCACTCGAGACAGGAACTGAGAAAAACATATAAAAAGGATTGTTTATTTGCAGTACTGTAAGAAATTGACACAGATGGCAGTTCTCAGTTGTCCTGTAACTGGGGAGTAACCACAAAGCTAACAGCAAAGTGTTTATCGGAAAAATTTATAGACCCCATGGTAAATTGTTGTCCAATTTCCGTGTAATGGTGCAAGGACGCGGTGGGCTCATCACCTCCTCGTCTTATACTCCTGTTTCTGTCTTTCTAGCCATGTGTTAGGATTGACTGGTGACCTCATTGACATTTGTTATTTCCACCATTCAGAGCATGACATACGGCTGGCCCCTACAACTGCTTTGTGATATAAAGGGGACCTAATTAACAAACAAAATGTAAAAAAAAAAGAATATCTGTACACCGCTTTGCAGTATATTTAAAGCAATTTTGACGAAAAATAACCGTCAACAAAAAAAAACATCTTGATAAATTTTATTAAACACAGACTACTATCAAATGCGTACTAAGACAAGACAACTAAAGTAGCTATTGAAGGGCTATTACTACACATGCAAAACCAATACTCCTCCAATTGTGTCTCATCTTGCCGCGGTGGAGGGGCTTGCGCGGTCTAAGGATTTCTAAGGCTATATTAAACAGGTTCAACCATATTAGGAAGGCTTAGAATGAGGATCCAGACTAAGCTGACACAGGGCAAGGTAAAGTGCCTCGAGGTGGCAGCCCCACCATTTGC
>JARDUL010072117.1:0-20792 GCA_030265205.1 Dirona pellucida | reverse complement strand
TTCATTGTAAAGCGCCGACGAGCATTTGTTTCAAAATGGATCTTGGCGCTATATAAATTTATAATTCATTCATTCATCATGCATAGCATAATGTACAAGGGCTCACTGGATCTGAAAAAAAAAGAAGAGTAGAGGAATATGAAATTACATGTCATCATTATTTAGAATTGCCAATTCATTCTTGTCCCATCACCTTATTGCCAACCAAACTTCTATTTATTTTTATTTTTTACATTTTACTGCATATTATCTTTTATTGCATTTCATAATTCTCAAACACAATGTGATATAATATTTTTAAAGCACTTGAAGACTTCTTTCTGTCTTTGAAAAATGTCAGCATGTGAGACTACATTCCTTTTTGTTTTCTTTTTTTGTTTGGGTCACCAGAATGTCTAAATACACTAGTCACCTCATTGGACGTTTCTCCAGTGGAAAAATATCACATCCCTGCCTTATTTTTTCTTGCTGAAACAATGTTGTACTGGCTTAGAACTGAAGCAGTTCATCAACCGTTCCTTCGCACAGGAGAAATCAAATTGTTGCGGGTAAAATATGTTTGCATTAATATTGTCAGATCATGTGTTGTATTTTCTATATCTAAGTGTGCCATTCTTTTTTAATTGTAAAAGAATTTTGTTTGTAATTTAATCATATGTGATCAAACCATTTTTCAATAACAGATTTCTTCCTTACTTATTATTCCCCTCTTTTTATGTTTTATTCTTATTTTCGTTGCATGTTGGTTTTTTTATGAAGGGGAAACCCAAAACGTTAATTATTGTAAATTGTCATGCATAGAAGCTTGATTGTCTACAGCCTTATTTTTTACCCTTTACCTGGCTTCCAGCAGCCTCACCACATTACTTCCTTACTTATTGCCTCACCACATTACTTCCTTACTTATTGCCTCACCACATTACTTCCTTACTTATTGCCTCACCAGATTACTTCCTTACTCTTACTTATTGCCTCACCACATTACTTCCTTACTTATTGCCTCACCACATTACTTCCTTACTTATTGCCTCACCAGATTACTTCCTTACTTATTGCCTCATACAGAGTAAGAGAGAGAATATACAGAGGAAGTCATACAGAGAAAGAATATCAACATCATTGCCAGTGACGCGCAACACAAAAAATATACAAATACCCAGCCTCTGGAACGCAAATGAAATAGATACATACATACTATCACAACTAAAAACAAAAATAGATTTGTATTTTTTGAAAACTTTTGCACAAGATCGAGACACATGGAATTACAAAACAAAAAATCAACTTAGAGATTCTTTAAGACCGGCATGTGAAAATATGCAGTTTAGGGCAAGTGTCTTTAATGACTGCGAGGCCACTCTACCACTACTAGTACCATTGAGTCATAAGAGGGAGTTTATATTATTTCATATCCAATAGTGAACATTTTCTTAATCAATGTTTTGATTATTCACAGATGGGTCAGCTCGTCTTTCAGAGACTGTTTTATCATCATATGGCGGGGCAGCTTCAGGGTCATACAGAATCTAAAAACAGACTGTTCACCTATATTGATGGTATGCTGACTTACTCAACATTCAATCAAAATGTTTTTGTAAATATGAGCAAAATTCACTTTAATGTTCGTAAAGATTGGTTGAGATGATATTTCTATAAGAAGGACAGATAAAGAGCATCTTCAAGCAATGCAGGTTACTATTATATCTTAAAGACATTGCTCTTTTGGGATACAGTGGTGCAGTTGCTAAGTCACTCATCTTTAGATTGAGAAGTCAAGGGTTCAAATTCATGGTGGAAGCACTGGGATTTTTTTCTCAAGACCTTGATCCCACTTTGAAGCACTGCACTGTGGCTGACGCCCGTGTTATTCCAGTCTACCCTCGGAATAGACCCTAAAGACAAATTTCTCCCTGGGATGAATTTATTTATTTATTATTATTATTATCATTGATATTATCATCATCATTATTATTGTTATTATTATTATTATTATTATTATTATTATTATTATTATTATTTTCATTATCATTTAAAAAAAGAATTAATCTCACAAATAAATGCTGTATTTCTATGATTACAGAGAGCTACTCTTTTGGGATTTATTTTAATTGTAATTTTATTATTGCTGTGAAGGAAACATTCTTCTTTGAAATGTTAAAGCAAATTCACCTTTAAACAACATTTGACATACTTTTAATAATTTTAACTCTGACTCTGCCAGGCTTCATAACATATTATATATATAATATATACTTCTACAAGTAATAATAAATGATAAGTGGGGTAAAAAAGTTAGGTAAGAATTGTGAAGAAAAGGAGGAAAGCAAGACAATGTAGAGGAGTCACAGATCAAATGCTTCAAAAATGGTTAAATTTGATGTGTTAGGCACCATTAACAAAAAACAAATTATCATTGCAATTCTTTTCTCAATCACAAACAAGGCCTCCAGGAGTGTCAAGAAGCCTACAACCCTTATCCCAATGCCCTGCTGTCTTTGAGATTCATCATTGAAGTTGGAAAGATCATTCTGGCCGATTCCCAGCTAGAGCCTGGAGATGTCAAAGAAGGAGATAAATTACCCGACGCACCAAAACACAATATGGAAGAGTTGACTTCAGTATGTTAAAAAATGTTGATTAGATTCTTGCGCTTTGCATATCATCCCCATTGAGTACACTAACTTTGATAAATGCATCTCTTAAGGCTGAAGAGAGATAAGTGATTAACAAAATTAAAGTCAACAACAATATGATTGAACTCCCTATCTTACATATTATAGTAATGTTTATTTGACTATGGTGCGCTGCTTACTTTTACTGTGAAATGACGGACAGTTTTACTATATAATTGACCCCTGAATAGCGACTACCCCTCTAACGCGACCAACACCTGCCCAAAATGAATAAGTGTTTGAACTTCAAGCCCTCACATGCATTTAGTATTGAAAATGTCTTGAGCAAATGATGTGAGTGGCATAGAATAGGATAGCATTAATTTTTCCCCTTCATGCTAAGAGATTGTATTTTATTTTTTTACTCGAAATACTTGTATTAGCGCATTAGTATTAGTGCAACAAATGTGAATATTTTCTTTTATTTTGTCTTTTATGTAAATGAGGTTCACCAAATTCATAAGATATTACTTCAATATATAAAAAGAAAAGGCAAAGGATAAAAATGTTGATGGGCTGACAGTCAGTGGGATTTGGTCATAGAGTATTATCATTCTAGAAAGAAAAAAATCCCCAAAATATTTCTTTTGTTACATCATTCAAACTCATTCCATCGGTAGAAAATGTTCCACTCAGTGCATTGGTTTTTTTAGGTGAGTTTAATTGTAGCTATTGATAATTCTGTAATTATATTTGGTATCATGAGCCCATGAAAAAATGGTAATTTCTCAAATCCTTAATATGAGTAAGTAAATTATTTTTTTTCTTTTTGAATCTGGACATTAGACAACAAAAGAAATGTATGAACGACGTAACCAAGATGACACTCGATCAATTCATAGTGGGGCCATTAGCAGCTCTGTGCACGACTTGAGTCCAACTTTATGGCATGCTCTTGATGTGTGGAGATGTACCAATAGCCTTGGTGGTGGTTTGCGGGAAGCTTTAAAAGCCTTAGCACATTGTGGTCTTGGTTTGGCCAGTGAAACATGGTAAGTGACAAAATATCTTTCATATACAATGAAAGATACATTAAAATATTAGAACATTTCTCAGTAGTGAAATCATTTCCCTGAAAGATTTATCTTTAGAAATATTTTTAAGATTACACCATATATTAAGCTTACGTAAGAAGCCTGTTGATTAGTTCAATACATATGAGGATAATGTTTGCTTGATGAGCCCACCGCGACCCAATACCTGTACCATAAGGTCCATGCATTTTCTTATAAACACTTTGCTGTTACTCCTCATTTACAGAACACATTTAAGCAGGACGATATATGAGAAAATTTTATTTATTTATTTATTGTGTCTCGATGAGATTTATTAATCATCTATCTCTCTATGTATCTTAAGGGTTGATGGGATCATAGCGATACAGATTTTGGGGGAAACTGCCAAAAGCAACATGTCTTCTATGAAAGTACTGCACCGTCTAGCACAAGGTGTTAAAACGACAGAAGATCTGATGACTCCTCCCTTGAGCAGTAGAAGTGGCCAGTCAGGTATGACTTCATATTTGTTTTCGACAGTTTTTAGTAATAAAAAAAACCCAAACCCATTGAATAGATTTCCTCAGATTTTCCTTTTCAGTGTATTGAAAAAGATTATTCTACATGGTTCATTTTATGTATCATTGCTATGTCTAGGTAATCTTCTCTCAAGAACAATTGTGGTGTGGATGTTTAAATGAATTTGTGTTTATTTTCCTTGTTAATTCCAAGAACATGAAGCTTTTATTGAATATTTTTACTCATTTCCATGCGTGTTCTTGTGAATTTAGATCATTAAATATTAAAAAACAAGCTTGACTAATCATATCATGCTTAATAAAAATAAAGGAAATGTTTTGTTCATCAGGTTACAAATAAGGCACTGATTACTGGTAGAATCTCTTACACAATAATTTTACACATTCGAATCTGTTGTTAATGGCCCCACTGCATATTACTTGTGTTGACAAATTGTTTGTTATATAAATTATTTTCTTAATTATTTTGAAAAAGAAAAAGTGTTTGTAGGCTGGTTCTCTGTTTCAGACTGCTGTCCGTGCATGGGCATGGAGTTGGCCCCTACACTGCTTGGGTGTATAAAGGGGTTTGGATAACTAACAAAACCAAACCTTTTGATCATAATGACAAGACTGAGAATTCTTATTTCTGTTTTCCAGATATGTTTAGCATTTCTAGCGAAGGAAATGAAGCACCAGATGATAGAAAGTTGAATGAATCCCAAGCAAGTTACTACAGCTCTAAACCGTCTTTGAGTGACATTTATGAAAGAAGTGAAGAAGGCGAAGGTGATAAAAAGCTCAGATCTATTGGAAACGATTCCAGTGAAAGTGGCAGCAATAGAAAGGAGGACACAGCTGATATGGTGAGTAGATATTGCACAAAAGGATTTGGGAAGAGAAATAGGCTGAAGCAATATATAAACTCATGGAAATATATCGTTAAACGCTCTTAAGTTTTTAGTTTATCTCAGCTCAAGATGAATAAATAGATAGATTTATTTGTACATGTAGACATACAAAATAAAGACAGACAGGTAGGTAGATTTTCTTTTTTATTGTACCTTTTTGCCAGATTCAATATTCTGAAGTTTCACTATCTTTGTGAATTTTAAAATCTTTCTTTTTGTAGTCACAAACCGGGGAAAGTGAAGTATCCATTGAAAAGAGAAATGAACATCAAGACAAGATTACAGATTTTCAAGAAAATCAGAAATCATCTGAATCGATGGAAGACAAGCCGAAAACTATCTGGCATGAATCTGGCGGGCTCACAAAGTCCTCTCTGATGAGAGAAGTTTCCTTTGATGAAGCAACAATGAGTAGAACAGGAACGACAGAATTTCCTCGCAGTTCACAAGGTTGGGTTATTGTGTTTGTTACATTTAAGTTTTTCCCTCAAAACAGTTTTGATATATTATTATGTCTATGTCTTTATTGGATTTTTTTATTTGATCTTTATGAAAATTATTGTTTGTTGTCTCCCTGGATATTAGTTTTGTTGAAAAAACTTTGCTTACGAGAAACTCCACAAATATCAATAGTTGAAAACAGTTTGAAGTTTTTAAAATTTGACCTTTTGAAAATTTTCCTCTACAAATCAAACAATGGAGATCTCCTCATTGTATTCTCAATTGTAGGAAAGAATATCATCATATTATTTCATTTATCGTGCATGAAAAAAAATTGACATTACAAAATGACATTACTCCTTGGACAAGAACATTTTTAGGCTTTAGCATGTCTCTGATCTTTGACATGATTCATGGTCTTTACGAATTAACGCAAAGGTAGACATCTTGATGGAAAAAAAAGACCAGTGGGACATTTGTTGCTGTGTTCATTATTTTAAGAAGTAGACGAAGATTAAAACTGGCTCAATTGTCAATTTTTTTTAAAGATATGAAAGCAAACAACAACAACAACAAAAAGAAAAAAGAAAGAAATACCATTCTCTATACTATCAAAATAGTGGGTGAATCAAGCTAAGATTTTCATCAGATCTTCCTGAATAGCATGTTCCCTTGCAAGGTTACAGTTCTGAATAATATCAGCCAAGAATTATATCCTATTACTGGGTGTAAAATGTGGTAAAAGCACCATAAATGCTAAATTTTAGATTAGATTGTTATTGATCACATGGGCCCTCTCACAAGGGCATCAGGATCTTCAATTTTGTTTTGTTGGACATGATCAAGAGCAAACTTTTAAAAAAAAGAACAAGAGACCTTCTTACTATTTTATACCAGTCGGTGTATGGTGGAAAATTTTGTCTTAATTTTGTTTCAATTTTGATATCGATCATTTAAGATCCAAGGTTCTTCCAAGGCTCCAAACTGAGTCAGCCAAGCTTTGATGCAGATAGAGCTACAGGGTGGAAGGCAGAAGTTGGATCAGAATTCAAGAGTGGCAGAGCCTCAGATACCAGCTCTGTGCAAACATTCACAAACATGCCAGTAAGATTGTGTATTAAAAAAAAATAATTATAGCCTTTATTTTAGATAACAACTACCCATTTTATTTATGGGTGGGTGGGGGGATTTTTAAGAGTTAATGATATGTTCTATAAAAAGGATAACGGTATTGACATAGCCTGCAAGGAGCCCAATTGAATCTTGACCTAATCAAATAATTATTCCTGTCAATTATAGATTGTTATTTAGTATGTGTCAATACAAGTTCATTTACTGAAAAAAAATATGTTGAAATCAACATGTTAACCATCGCTTTGATCAGAACCTATAGAGATAATATCACAACACATTAAATGAATACAAATTAACATAATTTGATTAATATTTAAAAAAAAGTGTTTTTGTTCTAGATGCCTGAGACCCCTGGAATTACTGGCTGGCATTGGGAGGTAGCCATTACTTATACTGACGTCCTCGCCACTGTTGTATTATATGGCAACACAGCTGATATCCAGAAACATGCCCTGGTTGGTAGTAACATTGATGTGGAGAGTATCCATCGTCATGCTTACAATAGCAACAACATCAGTATTGGCACCAGTCAGCTTAGCAGTGCTGGTTTATTGGACTTGGCATTTTTTAAACCCAAGAATGAATCATCTGATGGAGGTATGACCATGTAAAGTATTATTTTGGTAATTTTTTGGTCCCAGGACCATGAAAATAGTTATTTTATGTAATGCTCAATTACCATGTATTAGAAACATTTTAGTTTGTCCATTTTACTTCAATGTCTGCATATGTTCAGTCACCTTAATTCTGAAAAAATCGTTAATCCAAAATGATTTCAGCTGCCTCAGACATTTCAAAATAATTGTTTTTTTAGTAAACTTGTATTTGTTTAAATATCATATTTTTCTTTTAGACTCAATTATCATGTTTTTTGTGGGGGTTTTTTTCAAATTAAGGTCCAAATGATTGGAGCTGGAGGATTCGTTATGGAGCGATTCAGTCTTTAGTAAAAATTTGTCGCAGCCTTGAGGGCGACACAAACCGCGATGGTCTGCGCTCTACCGCCTGGAATGTCCTCCTTAGAGCACACGCCATGGAGAAAGATGGGAGAGTTCTAGAAGCACTGAAAGTGGGACAGGTCTGAAAGCTGTCTGTGATATTTAGTTGTAATAAAAGTCACACAATGTAGTGTTTCAATTCATCTATTTGTTGGCAAACTTATGTATTTTCATTTTCATTAACTATTTTCTAAAATGTGCAAGCTTTTCCTACGCAATGCCTTGAAATAACTTGTATGCCGAAATTCTATGTTTTTGAGATTTAAAAAGAAATATGCTATGATCAGCAGGCAGAGGCGACAGGCTTCGAGGGGCATTGGGGCTACGCCCACTTTGATTTGCCATAAAGAGGTCTTATAGCCATTATCCATCTTTATTTATTCCTATTTCAATTAAGAGGACATCCGACCCGGCGAACATTTTCCTTGCTAGTGATTCATGTTTGTACTCTCCCTAATCTCATCAATACCAATTACGATTACTGGTATCGCAGTAATAGCTTTGCACCCCATGGGCTTCTCTTCCCGTCTGCCAATGAAAAGACAAGGGCTGGAGTTGAATTTCATTATTTTAGCCCTTTCACCACTATGATACTGTCATACTTTGAGCTTTGACCCCTCGCGCTTCAATATAGACATTGGGCTGGCCAAGTCCCAGCCCATAGGGGGAATCCCCTTCAGTCGTGACAACGTGTTGTCTGCTAATTGTTGTTGCTGAGTGTGCAAATTAGGCCAACAACCTCACTGATGAACTACTACCCATTTTTTTTTTTAAAGCTGGACTGAATTGTTTGTAATTGTAATGATTTTGTTTGTTCCACTTCATATGGAGTTGAGAAGGATGTTGAAAGGCATTGCCTGATGGGGGATTATTAATGTTAAGTCTGGGAGCCTGTACTTGTATAAGGTATACTGGACTATAATTTCAACTTTTATGTTATGAATGCTATTCTATAAATCGACATGCTGATTTAATCCTAATCTCAATCATTGCTAAACCGTCATTGTTTATCTTCATGTGAACATTCTTTGATTGAATCCTTCTTCCAGGTTGTCTTGGTGATAAAACTTTAACAAATGTATAAAACATTTATTTACATTGCAAGACATCATGAGACTTTTTTCTTTATGAAAACCTATGTTATCTTTCAACATCAGGTCATTGTGAGACTATTTTTTGTAAAATAGCTGAAATAAATAGTTCTTGTCTTGTCAAGTAAAATCACAAAGTTTGATTTTTTATGACATTTTTTAGCTTACAAATGGTGATACAAAAGTATTCCATATCATGGGATTAGACGTTTAGATAATGCTTTCATATTTTCATAATTTTGTTGCTTTTATCTTAAGGTCCATACAAAAGACAAGGACTTTTTAGATCCGTCTCACCATGAGTGTCCTGCAACCATCGGAATAAGAATGGCAATGGGATTGTCCAACATTTACCTCCCCCCTCTTCCTCCCCCTGTGGCTAAATCATCTGTAAAACATGGCCCACGGCCCCGCCCTGTCATTCGACCCACGGCTCCGAATAAGGGGGGAAATAGAAGACCTCTAAGGACGACTCTCAAGTAAGATTTTTTTTAAACCAACCTTTTTTGAACTTAAAAAACTAAATTTGTATCATGTTGAATTTGCGACTGCTTTGTGAGATGTCTGTTTTTAACTCATTACTTTGTTTTTTGTTATCTGTTCCCTTTAGAACGGTGATTAAACAGTGTAGGGACAATGTAATTGCATAGTTCACCCATGAGATTGTTGTCATATTCATTTACATTTTTCATTTTTAAGAAATTATCCTCACATCCTACTGTGTGGAAGAAAGAAAACAGAGTGAACAGAAGTTGTTTAAAAAAAAATACAAATTATGCAACACCAAGAAAATGTGCCATTTTGATAAGACGTAATTCATCTTATCATATCTTTTATTAGAACAAGTAGTAGGTGAACTGAAACTGAAAGCATAAATGTTCATTTAATGATGCATGTTGCACTAAAAAAATGCCTGATCTGACTTGTGGTCAAACTATTTGGAGTTTGAGTTCTGTTTTTATTGCACAGTGCTCAAATATCATGTTTTGATAAAGTATCAAATGTCAAAACTGTGGTTTTGTTCTTTCCCCATGAAATCCTATTTTTCACAAAGAGTTTTTCTGGAAGACTCATTTGTTTTAAAAATAATGAAGTCCTGTTTGCTTTAGTTTTGTGTCATGGCTTTAAAACATTTGATGGTTTTGGTAAATTTTTAGTCTTGGAATGTTTTCTTGACGATAACTGGGAATCTTGGTGCTTGTTTAATGAGGTTTTCACCTTTCATGAAATAACTAGAATGATTGAATTAAATTAAGTCTATTATATAATATCAAACTTTTATATCAACAGACAAGAGATTGAACTTGCTACAGCTTTGTATGAACAAGCTCCTGATTACAACTCGAGAACCACTTTTGATCTACGTAGAGTAATTGAAGATCAGGTGGGAATTTACGACATTATAATCCTTTTACTGATAAATTACTAACATATCTCACACCAACCATGCCTGCATATAAATATTATAAGTCACCCATAGCTTTGTAACAACTGAAGAGGTGTTGATAAGTGGTTTTTACACATGGAATTATCCATTATATTTGTAATTTAGAAAATAATTATCCAACATGCCTCTAAGTGGCTGGCCAACTTGGACATGCAATTTTATAAATCATGGGTAAAAGTACCCAGCCCTGCTTGTTTAATAAAAGACCAAATGGTTGGTTGTTGGACTGCTTTGTAGTAAGTGTTCGATTGCCCAATGGGGAAGGAAGAAAGCTGGTATAGATTTGATGGTCAGGTTCGACACCAGGATGGTCATCTGCCCTTACTTCGACAATAAAAGGAAGTAAAGTTGTGTTGTGTTGCTGTTACATATAGACAAACATAGACTGTGCATAAAGGCGCATTAAGATAATGCATACTTTTGTAATGAGACATATTGATCAGATGTATTGTTTTTAATGTGCATTTGCCAAAAATCTGTGCGACTTGTATAGTACATGCATTACTTATATAATATAATGTAATAAATGGTATTTAATTTATATAACGCTTATCCATGATCGTTACCATGCTCTAAGCGCTTTACAGTAGCGCATTTGCCCTGAGAAAGCAACGAAAACACTTAGCACTTTATACACCACATGCAGCCTGTTGGGCACGAATACAACTTTTGGACAAGGACAACGCTGCTTACAACCTAGGAGGTATTGTTTGAATATATTTGCAATCTGTGTATCTGATATACTAAAATGTGACGGTAGTTGTACTATTATTACTTTGCACAATAATATGATTATTACAAATTTTTAATTTAGAAATAGACTTTTGTCTAAATTTGTCATTTTCCTTTTTCAGTGGCGTAAAGAACTTCAGACTAATTTGGAGAATGAGGAAGAAGCTGAGCTCAAAAGATTAAAACAAAAACAAGAGGAGGAAGAAGAAAGACAAACAGAAATAGCAGCTGCTAGAGAGAACAAGTTGAAGAAGAAAAGTGATATGAAACAAAAGACACCTACAGTCCAACTTGGCATTCCTGGAAGAGAAATGCCTCTCGGGAGCTTTTCATAGAAAAAAATTAACATTATTTATTAATTAATAATTGCCTTCATTGTTAAACAAATTATGAGTCAATATAGTTTTTGACCTTGAGGCTGTAAGGAGGTATAGGCAATCTACTTAGTAGCTTTGAAGATCATGCCAAAAAAGATTCAATCGTATTTTACAAATCATAAAGATCCTGACAATCAGGAATTAAAGAGGGGTTTAAGTAGCAACCCTACTTCCATGAAAACCCTGATTCAGACTAGACAAAAGTATTTGATTTTTTTTCTTTTATTTCTTAGATAGAATAGTCTAATTTGATTACTATCCTACAAATATACTGGGTGTCTCAAAAAGTCTTCATTCCAGGTCACCCGGTACAAAGCAGTAATTAGTTAAAACATTTATTATTACTCTTTATATTGCTAATAGATACAAATTGCTTTTATTTTGATTGATATGGTTTTAGTTTTGTACATAAAAAAGTAAATGTTGTATTAGATTTGTGTATACTGTCCAACAACAGTAGTCTGAAATTGCATTAATAATTAAAATGATTTGGGATATCCAACCATTTTAGATTAATCATTTTCAAATGTACCTCACATTGTCAGTTTTTCTGTAATTCAATTATTGGAAATAAATGCTTTGTTGCCCACCTTGGAAATCGTAAGACATTTTTAATGTATTTTTACTGCACATATAAAATCTTTGGAAAACATGCTGAAAATATTTAGTGCAGGACTCCTCTTGCCAATAGTTAGAAACATTAATTTGTGCAACATAACTCTGACAATTCTATTTGAATGGAGCTGACTCCACCTTCCAATTTACAGTTGTACAACTGGCTCCATTCACCCTACTGTTACAACGTCACACAAACCCATCAGCGTCCAACTATTGACAAATGGAGCACCGCACTATATATGTGTTGCTGCCTATTCCCAAAGAGATGAAAAATAAGGATGGGTTTATAGTCTTATCCCCGTACACATACAGGCTCACAGACTTTTCATCATTTATCCCCTCATTCAATATCCTTCTCAACCCCATGGGGAGCATAAAGTAGAGCAGCCTGTTTGGCTCACCAAACTATCATACTGGCAATATCTTTCTCTGTCTATAGCTGGGTTCTCATGATCATACACACCTGAGTCAAGTCCCAAGGACTCAACATCAGTAGCATTGCCATGATTTTAACCTAGAGTCTAACTGCCTACCAATGACAGAGTGAATGACAAAGTGGATGAGGCATGGGTTTTAGGATTGGGTTGGTTGTCTTTGGGGAAGATGTTGTACTCTCTCATGCAGATCCCAACCATTAATAAATAGAGCCAAATCTGCATTTAGGCACCATAATCGGGGGTTGTGGATCATGAATTTAGGATAAAGAGTTGATCACATCTTTAAGCCATTAATGGCCATAGGGTTTTTTATTGCCTGGGTAAGAATTGGGTTTACAAAAAAATTGATGTCTTTTACTTTTTGCTTGATTCTGGCAATACAGTCATTTTCAGAAAGGCAAATGATGATACCACTTGTTTCAGGTATTGTCAGATATGAAAGACTTTGATACAAAAAACAATGAGTCTTACCCTTTTAGTCCTTCCAAACATTATACAAAATTAAAGATTAGAATGAAACTTGTTTGCGAAATAAAACCGTTTTATTTCTGGAATGAAAATATTGAAAACATATCTTACAGAAATCAATCTACTATATACAACACAATGGAAAAATATACAAACTTCAATAGGATCATTAAATACACATTATCATAATAATTAGATTTAAATAAAGTTAATTCAGACTTTTTAATTAAAAGAACACAAAATAGTGAGTGGATTTTTTTCTTGTGATTTGGTCAGTGCAGTCGGATCTATATTCGCTTTGGGACACAACAGATCTTAAATGTCTTATACAAACACCTTAGGTATTGGGTTTTTTATTTACCTTTGACCTTTAGCCAACATGGCTCTGTTACTTAATTTACAGGGATAGTTCTTTTGACTTATATATTCAAAGTTACAGGAAATGTCGTCTGAAAATATTGTCATTTGAGAAAATCAACAAGTTAAAAAGTTACAAAAAATTTTATTGTCTCTGAGAGCCAAACTGATCCTTTTCAAATTATGACTACCCTTTAATCCAGGTATTTTTCTGTACTCAACACCAAAATTATTGTTTAGCTAGTATTATAAGTATTATTCTTATATTGATACCGTCATTTTTTTTATTGACTACAACAGTGACAATATGAACAAATAATATTTTGCTCTCACACCCATTTCTTGCCAGTTAAGACAAATTTAAAAGACAGTTCAAAGTTACTGAAAATATGAGTGTAAGTATGTAGATTAACAGCTTGGATAAGCCACAAAAATCAAACTTTCAATTAACTTGTCTACTTGCAAATACTCAAACTCAATGTGAAGTTTCAACTAGGAGACAAATGTCTTGAAGTCCCTGTACCAGATAATGGTAAAACTCCAAAGTTTACACTGTTTCATCAATGATTCCCTTACAGTTGGTCTTCTTAGCATTCACATACATGTTGAGCATTCCAAAGTTGTATATAAAAAGACAATTCAAACAATTTCTCAATGCCCCTTAAAAAAACAGTTGCATGCACTAGACTGATAAACCAATAATGATTTTATTTGATTGTTGTTAAACCTGTCCCTAGAGTCGGGCATCATCCCTTTCTTGATTTTCAGTTGTATTGTATGACATTATGATGGAATTCCCTATAATCGCATCACTTATACTGTTGTTTCTCCATCCTCATCTCTACTGCCTCCTCCCCTTTTCTCCTCATCTCTACTGCCTCCTCCCCTTTTCTCCTCATCATTTCTCTTGGCTCTTACTATATTTCTTTCCATTGTTGTTTCTTTCACTCTCTTCACTCCTATTTTTCATCCTCTCCTCTACTTCTGCCTTTTTCACTTCCACTCAGCCCTGCATTCCTACTTTGCTTGCCTCTACTCTGTTCTTACTGACCTCATTACTCCGCTTCGTTCTTTCCTACAACTTCATTCTCTGCTTCTGCTTCGTTCTTTACTTCTGCTTTGCTCCTTGCTCCTGCTTCGTTCCTTACTCCTGCCGTGCTCCTTGCTCCTACTTCGTTCCTTGCTCCTACTCTGTTCCTTACTTCTACTCCGTTCCTTACTCCTGCTATGTTCCTTGCTCCTACTTCGTTCGCTCCTTCTTGTATACTCTCTACTCCTACTTTGTTCACCACTCCTGCTTCTACTCCGCTTTTTACTCCTACTTCGTTCTCTGCTTCTTCGCTCCTCACTCCTACTTCTATCTCTGCTCCTACTCCGTTCCTCACTCCTTCTCTCCCTGCTCTGACTACGTTTCTCGCTTCTGCCTCTCCCTCTACTCCTACTTCTGTCCCTGCTACTATCACTATCTTCACTTCTACTTCTGTTCCTTCGACTTCTATCTCTCTTACGCCTGCTGCTTCTGTGGTGTCTCCGACCACCGTCATCCTCCTCCCCATCACCACCCTTGTTCTGATAACGATTGAAGTTCACCTGCATGGGCTGAGCATACCTCCCACTCATATCTTTCATCTGATTGTTTGCACCGTAAAATTGGCCGTATTTGGGGAAGGCTGGTGGCATAGGAGGGAAAGGCATGCCCCCACCCCTCATTCCCCTGCCTCTCATGGGAGGGCCCATGCCCCGACCACGGCCCCGACCACGGAAGGGAAAAGGTGGTCGAAACCGCATGTTCATCGGTGGCGGAAACATCATGGGGAACGGGGGCATGCCAGGTGGTATGGGCATCATCATTCCCCCCGGTCCAGGCATCATTGGTGGCATCCCCCCATCAAGATGCTTTGGGTGGCGACGTCGATGTTCTCTCTCCTGACTTCGACTCCGTCTGTCTCTGCTTCGACTCTGCCTGTCTCTGCTTCGACTCCGCCTGTCTCTGCTTCGACTCCGCCTGCCTCTGCTCCTGCTTCGCTTTTCCCCGCTTCGACTCCTACTCCTCTCTTCTCTGCTTCGACTCCTATTCCTCTCTTCTTTGCTTCGACTCCTACTCCTCTCTTCTTTGCTTCGACTCCTGGTTTCTCTGCTGTCGGTGCTTTTGCTGTGACTTTCTCTACTTCTACTCCTACGTTCTCTACTCTTCTGGCCACTATCAAAACTCCTCTGCCTTTTGTGTCTTCTTTCTCGGCTGTCGTGACTATCATTTGAAACTTTCTCTTCTTCCTCTTTTCTACCCCTGCCATACTGAGGACTTACACTTCTACTTTCATCTCTGTTCATGTGACCTCTGCTATTTTTTTGCAATTCTTCATGATCACGCTCTTCTCTACCAAACCTGTTCTTACTTTGACTTTGATTCATGTCATTTCCTCTTTGGTCCCTGTAATCATTCCTGAACCTTCCTCCCCTACCCCACTCTCTGTTCTCATTTCTGTTCCTATCTCCTCCATCACCCACTCTACTCCTACCCACCGGTTCTATATCTTTTTCAATCTTCACCGCTATATTTGGTCGTCCCCTCCTACCCCTGCCCTTCCCTTGTGCTTTGATGTTCACTATTCGGCTGGTCACAGATTTCCCATGAGGGCTGTCCACATCTTTCATGTCTTCAGAGTCTCTCCAAGCTCGCATCTTGTTAGCTTTTAGGACCCTTGCCAATACACTGGTGCCCCCTCTGCATTGAAAAGAGGAGAAAAAGAAAGAAAGATATATCAGCTCAAAAAGATTAAAATCCACATTTCTTCAGCTGTTAAATCTTATTCTCTCCTTATCACTCAAGGGTCAAGATCTTTAGCGAAGACCATTGTCACATCAAAGAAAGATATGTATGTAAATAAATAGACAGGCATAAATCAAGTGATTTTTTAAAAAATGACCAAAGGTTGAACCATTGTAATTGTATCTTCAAAGCTTTCAAAAGTAATATTCTAACATAATATTCTATGATCCATAACATTTTTAATAGATGCTTAGAATTGTTCTTACTTTTTTATATAAAATGTAATATGTGCTTTTATATTGATATATGTGCGCCCAGAGCTATCATGTGATGGGATTGGGCGCAATATAAATAAATTCATATTATTATTAAGTAATGCTGTAAATTTATATCAACTTAATCAATCAATTTGTTCAGTCCTTTTTTTCCAAACCTTATTAGGAAATTCTTCAATGATGCAATCTCCTCGTAAACATTTTTCTTTCAATCCACAAGTTCACTTATTAAAATAATGGAGAATGTAAAGTCTGTCTCAATTTGACAGTGATCCTTTTGAAGAATTAATGGATCAATTTGGTTATTGTTTTTAGAGTTAGTCAAAAATGATTAAATGCAAAATGCGTCAAATCTTAAGGACGTATTATTTAAAACACAGAGCAAACAGCAATTTGCCGCAAACTGTTCATAACATTGTTTTACAAGGAATATAAATTGTCAATGATATGTCTGCATCAATCTAATCCTCAATGTAACGATAAAAATCTTAAGTAAGGTGTCCCACATGATGTTTTGGGACTGCTGAACCCTTGTCATGTTTGAGTTGGTTGTGGTACTCTTGTGGCAACCTGAACAGGTGTCTTTAAAGTTAAAAGATGACTTTTTGTTTTGGTTTTCTACAAAGCCAAATTGTCTGAATTTGTTTGTCCATGATCATACACTGTGTCTATTGGCCATGGGTGTTCATTCATTCTTACCATATCAAGCACAACATTTTCTTATCGTCTTTATTTCTTTTTTATCAATTTCCTTTCTAAGTTAAGTGCGGACAAACTTTCGCCATTGATCTCTATCCAGTCTACTTCTTTGCATCCAAATACCTACACCCCCTCTTTTCTATCACCTCTGATATTGTTTCTTGCCATACTTTCTTTAGTCTACCTCTTGGTGATTTACCTTGTTGCCTAGAATCCTACTTTCATTCATTCTATTTACATGTCCAAACCATCTAAGTTGATTTCTATCTATTTTATTTTCTAAGCTTTCTTCATTTACTTCATCCCTTATTCTAGTGTTTCTAATTTTATCTCTTCATGTTTTACCTACTGATCTTCTGAGAAGATGATCTAGAGTCTGTGAGCCTGAATTTGTACAGGGATACAGGAATAAAAACCTACGGGGGATACACAGAACTATAAACCTATCTTTATCTTGACTCACTGTTTATCACTTCCATCACTTTCGTTAGGTTCAGATCCTTCATTCTCATCCTCCTCCTCATCATCATCAGAGGAAGTGCTCCAAGCCGTATCAGATCTCTGTCTTTTCTTGCTGACTTCTGGTGCTTGCCTTTGTACCTGACCCCTCCTATTGCTGAATACCTGTTTCTTTTTTGCATCTTGAGATGCAGATTTCTTATTTCTGTTCGCACGTTCTGAAGATTTACTTTCCATGGAAACACTCCCCCTCTTTGTGGAGTGGGATTTCTCATCTTCGCTCTCTTCAGAATCGGATTCGTCTTCCTTCTTTCTGTTCTTAGAGCGCCCCCCTGATTTTTTCATGATGACAGCACTCTTGAGTTTCACTGTTCCAGAGATTTTTTTCCTGGGGGAAAAAAAATAAATCAAAACAGGCGGTGAGTGTCTTATGACTAGCAAAGCTCCCAATCTTAATTTTTACCACCAGAAACTAATATCCTTAAATTGAAATTAGAATTATAGACACATTCGGTAACTGGGGGATAAATAATGTACACTCTGTGAGCCTGTACCTCAAGTCTGCGAGCGTGCATTTAAAAAAAAGAAATGAATGAAAAATAGTGAGACGAAAAGCATTCAAAGGAACCTGATAATAGCACCTATCACAGAAAATTTTAAGAAAAAAATTAAAAAAAAAATAATATGAAAACAGCCAGGATTATGTGCTGAACTGATTCCTTCAACATGAGATATATAAATCTCACCTCAACTCTTCACGTTGAATTTCTTGTTTTTGTTCCTCTTTAGCTTTAAAGTTCTTTAATATTTTATTCCGCAATTCTTGTTCCTGAAAATTAAAAGATAAGGAGGAAAATATTGATAGACATAAACATGAAAATACGTATTCATAAAATTAAAGTATTTGACTGTAACTACCCAAGCTTCTTTGTCTTATACATTTCATTAATCATGAGACGTCATGCTGGATATTTTATATAGCTAGCTTGCTTACTTTCATTCTACTGCCTATTCTACTTTCAACTCAATCTTTTATTTCCGCCTTCATTAAATATCAATCAGTTGAATATATAAGATATACATTGTGTCATTGAAAACTGATCATACCTTTTGTATATATACATGAATCTAGATAAGAACGAGGAGTAGCCTACTTAAGACATTCTAAAGGATATCAAATTGCAACAATATTGTAATTTCCAAGGGATCTTTTGTTTTCATAAAAGAATCATAACATGCCCACTATGATATGCATAGATGAAAAATGTAAACAAAATGCCAGTATACTTTGATGATAGCTAATATAATGCTTACCATTATGGTACAATTGGGATTAAAAATAAACCAATACATTTTCCTAGAAATTGAAGAAGATGTTTGAGATATCTGCAAGCATGTTCAAGATAAGTCAACAGTCAATACAATGAAAATTTTGCATTTTCATAAAATTTACCTCAAACTCGTTTGAGATATAATATTGTGATGATACATTGTACACCTATTGTTGACAATGGTTATCATGAAAAATATTCACTACAAGCAATAGCACAACGAAAACCAAATGTTGGTCTCCCTATAATTTCATTGTAACTGTTTTCTAATCATACTTTCAACGCTGGTGTAGGTATTTGGATGCAAAGAGGAAGACTTTGGATAGAGATCAGTGGCGAAAGTTCGTCTGCACTTAACCTTACACCGAAAGGTAGAAAGGAAATTGATAAAAGAAAGAAAGAACTTTCAATGCTAAAAATATTTGAATCAAACAAGGAGAGATGAGAGATGAAGATATGAGCGTACCCATCAAAATCAAAGACAGAAAACAATATTACCTGCTTCTGTAATTTGAGCCTCTTTTTGCTTTCCTCCTCCGTCTTTCTTTTTTCTTCCTCTTCTTTTTCCTTCTTCTCGTTTTCCAGTTGGGTACGCCTCTCTTCCTCAAGTTCTTTTTCTTTTAGCTCAATGTATTTCTTCAAACGGATAGCCTGTAATGACAAGAACAATATAGTTATGTATCCGTTCCAATCTGATTAGAGCAAAATGCATTCTACTCACAAAAACAGCACAACTCTTGTGACATATTTACATATAAATAGCAAATTTTCATCATTTATGTATCTTAAAAATGCAGTAAAGTATTTAGTGAATCAGTAATTTCTCATCATTTGTTTCCTTTTTTATCCACTCCACTTTGGAATTATATTGAGATGCATGGACACTTTCAAGGTAAAAAATTCAAGTGAAGCAGGTTATTGACCCACTATTTGCATTGGTCAGATGTAAATTTGGTCAAATGTCATCAGGATCCCTCTTCATCTGTTCAACAAAAAAACAAAAAAACAAAAGCAAAACAACTCAAGGGATTTCAACCTGATAACTCCTGTATAAGTGGCAGAACACATAAATTTGGTTATTGCATCATTTAATATAAGAATATATATACATATATATATGTATATCATCATATATGGTCACCATTCATTCTTACCTTGACACGCTCAAAAAGCTCAGTCAGCAGTCGAAGTGACTCCAATTTCCTCTGAGCAATCAGAAATCTTCTCTCTTCCAACGCAATTTTATACTGCATCCTTTCTTCCTCTTCTTTCTGCTTCTTTTCAATCTTCAGTTGTCTTCTTTTTTCCTCTCTTTCCTTCCTTCTGTCCTCTTTCCTCTGCAACTTGTCCTGTCGTCTTCTTTCCTTTTCTCTCTCGTCTTCTTCTTTTTTTCTCCTTGGAATAGAACAATTCAAAATATAAATAAACAAGCTTTCAAATAGTTTTTATTATCATAGGAATAAAATCTTATCATTAAATAAACTTATGATTTGGCTTCTTCAGCCCAGAACACCCATGTCTACCATAAAGCACCTATACAAATCAAGCCAACTATCTGAAACTGCCTTAACACAACTTGTGTCCTTCGTCACAGCTTAGATAACAAAGATAACTCTCAGTGAAATCGCAGATACTTTCATTACTATTTCACGGAAATCGTCTTATTACTACATTGAGTACGATTCTAAAAAGTTTTTCCTTATCTGCTTTGAAAAAAATTACGCTTTGAGAAATGCATCTATGTAACTTGTAAAATGAAGTTTCTGACCATGATGAAGGCAGCAATCGTGGTTCAAACATTGAGATAGGGGCTAATGAATATTATGAGTCTGCTATCAGTGACTCAGACAATGAATCTGACCCCGATTTAATGTGTTAAAAATTGTGTGAGTAGAGTTTAAATTTTTTTTGGGCAACCTATGACCTGAGGTCCTGCGATGTATTTTTTTTACCAGCCATTAATCAATATTCAGGCAGCATGTATTCAATCCAATCCAATCGATTAAGTCGCAGCTTCATTAATTTGAAGATAAACGCGACTGTGTGTGATGGTGGTGGTCAG
>JARDUL010071895.1:0-11829 GCA_030265205.1 Dirona pellucida | reverse complement strand
CTCTCTCTCTCTCTCTCTCTCTCTCTCTCTCTCTCTCTCTCTCTCTCTCTCTCTCTCTCTCTCTCTCTCTCCAATCTTACTTGCTTCAATAATTTTTCGACCGCGTGTGATGTTCTCAGTTTTATCAAAAAATATTATTTTATGAATTATTTTTGCAACCCCATGAATTACATATGTAGCTCATTCATTCGGGGGTCTTTTTGATCCAGTGACGCGCAAAGAGAGATCGGTAAGTCACTGGGTCCAAAAATACCCACGAGTAGCGAATAGGGTAGGTTATAGTTATAGCGAGTGGCCGTAAGGATTGACTGTATTTAAGTGCATAGATGACATAAACACCATGGGCAAAATATGGGTCACCAGTTGTCAACAATAATTTAATATTATCCCTGATTTTAAAAATATCAACCGAGTACAATTCAATGCATATATATATAAACAAACAAAAAATAAAAAAATTATTATCACTGATCACCACATAAATGAGAGAAGAAATAAATGTTATCTGCTTGCTTGTTATTGTTTGTAAGCCGAAAAGCACATTGATATTGATGTACATGTATATATTCAGGTAGGTCATACCCTAAATCAGTATTACTTAATTGATTTGATTAATACTAATACTGGCCTAATTATAAATTCACATTTAGTATTTAGCAATACTGCCCAAAAAAAATCAAATTAATACATTTTTGCAATATTACTAAACATGAATTTAATTTAGATTATTTTTCGGTCAAGTTTAGGGGGAAGAGAGGTGAGATGGCCAAGTGGTTAGGGTAGCAGACTCTCATGGCGAAGGTTGTAGGTTTGAATCCTATGCCAGTCACCTCATTGTTTTTCTTGGCCAAGAAACTTTACTCCAATTGTCTCACTGGACTCACAGGTGTAAAAATGGGTACCAGCTCACAGCTGGGGAGGGAAGTAATCTGCGATTGACCAGCATCCTATCCCGAACGGTGACGTATTTTTATTCTGTCCGATTACGGAAACAGGGATAATCACTGACACAAAGAGCTTCAAGGCTCTAAAAAGGACTTTACTTTTTTTTAAATTCTATGGTATGGGGTGACGGCTGATGGTTGAAGTTATTAAAAACAAAAAGTAAACTCACAATGTTAAGTCATATTATTACTACTGCATTCCTTATTTTTGTACCACAATGACTAATCAACACACCCCAGTTTTTTGTCTCTGAACAAGCACAACACACCAACAACAAATATATCAACACATTATTCCTATAATTTAATACATTTATGTGTGTAGTAGTGTGTAATAAAACAACAATTTCCATGACGCCACAGAAGAGCTACTTAACACTGTGTGTCGCTGATGTGGGCGTGAGTGAGAGTGAGTGAGATGAAAACAAGTCAAATGACGATCATCACAGGTAAGTTGTTTTACCCATCATGCCTGGAATGTCTCCCCCCAAAACCTCTCCCACCTCATTGAATGACTCAAGTCAAGAATATAATATATATGCATACAATAAAATACATAATATACTACATAAAATTGAAAATCAGATTCCACACAATGTCTCAATGTTGTTGTTTGTTTATCGAGTCCCCTTTATACCGCAATAAGCAGTGTAGGGGCCAACCATATGTCAAGCTCTGAAGGGTGCACATGACAAAATGGGAGTAAATGCAAATGACTACAAGACTAACACCACTCATCACCACACACATGGCTAGAAAGACTCTGCATCAGCAATTAAAGACAAGCAGGTGATGAGCCCGCTGCACAACAGACAATGTCTCAATTTCACCTTTAGAAATTCCTTCAGTTTCTCATAGGTACTTATATTCTAAAAAGCTACCCTCCTTTTAGACTGGGGGTTTCGCTTTTTTATGTTATTTCAAATGGAATCGATCTTTGGTTATCCTTCCTTTCTTTCTTTATCAATTTCTTTTCCACCTTTTGATGTAAGATTATCCTGTGATTATCCTGAGAGATATAAAGGATTGATTTGTAACGACACAAATACATATACTGTAATATATTTTGATTTGTTTATCGCATTACTTTTTTTAAAATCACTAACAAATCTTTGTTAAATGGGCAAAATTTTGTTCACACAGAACTTATACAAGATAAGGAATGAACCAATGATGAGACATCTTGAAATACTTCCAATCAATTTTAACGGTGGCGGATTAGTCCAGAGGTAGTGGGCTGTTTTCTCTTCACGGCGAGGCGATGTTGCCGTGGCAGGCATGGGTTCGATTCCCCCGATCAATGAAAATCTTTTTTCTATTTTCTGTTTTTGTCTCTCACTGGCACTGTTACATTATCCCACTATCATTCTGTCCACTTTTAGTCACTCTTTGACCGCTATTTTTATTATCATTATTCTTGAAAAAGCCAAATCCTGAATAAATAGGCCGCTGTCAATCCGCTGCATAATTCTATTACTAATTCTTGTCTTATTTCCAGCAAAAATGCCGGAGATGGTTGAGTGTCAATTTTCAAACAGAAGGCACTGTAATAGTAGTAATACATATCGTAAGACAAAGGGAGACAATGCTGTTATCAACTTGTCGCATCCCATACATAACCCTGTGGTGCTGGATTCGATGGTTGTGTTTGTGGAGGGTGGTGGGAGAGTGGGTGGTTACAACTTGTTAAAGAGTATCAATGCTTTCGATCGACAAAAAACGAGAATTCAGGAATTATAAAACATTTTCATGTTCTCTCGTTGGAATGGCAATATCTCCGCAAAAAAGGTATAGGTTAGAAAATAAAAATGCCACGTGTTGGTGAAAGTCACCTATTTAACACAAAACATGAACCAAACTCAAAGATCTAAATTTGCGCACATAATCCTAGTTATAACTAAGGGCTGAAAACAGGGCTGGGAAATTGAACCTTCGAATATAAGTGCAGGTGACCAAACAATGTTAAAAAAAAAACCCCTCAATATCATCCTGTCAATTGTCAATCAGATCTTAGCTAAAAAATGTCTTATAATATAGGGGTCTATGTCAACTTACATCCATTAGCGTTATAAAATTGGTGAATTTTGACATCAAAAGCAAACAGTGTAGATTTCAAATTAAAAACAAACAAAAAATTTTTAGCCGTTTTCTCTGAACGTGAATACCAACAAATAAGTAAATTCAGTAATAATAATAATAACACACAAAATGACGAGAATTGTAAACATTAACAAATAAATGATGCTTAAAAATATCATTACACTTTTGTTAAATAATTAAACATCACAAAATACGGAATGTTTGAATGGCCATCTCAACCGATGATGTATCAAATTAATAATTTATAGCATTTTTCACTCATCATTAAACTTTCATTTTAAAAAGGGTGAAAAGCTCTATCTATATTATCATTCATATATAATAATACATAATAATATATATTATTATTATACACCCTAGAATGATTATAGCGAAATTCAAGGGACAGCAAAGTTTATTTAGGGACACCAAAACAAGAGTTGGTTATATCACAGTGAAAACTTTCTGTTACAATTTTCATAGAAAATTAAATCTGGACCAACAATTTATTTTCTTATTTTACTGTTACGTGCATTTTCATTATAACCCCTCCAGAGTGTATAACAACACAATATGCATACATGATGCACATATATATATATATATATATACATGGACAGAGAAATTTATTATATTCACACACTTGCAATTCAAGCATTAAATTAGTCATATTTATCATCGATTGTAGAAATGCAAGAAGATGTTGAAACAAACAAAATAAAACCTTAAAATCAAAATCAAAATCAAAGTAACGCATCGACAATCAGCTATCTCTCACATTGACTTCCTTCCACAAACAATACATTCATATTTTGCTTGATAAAAAGAAAAATTCATGAACTATTTTTTTCTTTTAAAAATAATAAACTGTTGCATATAATGTGAATGCTTTATTTAATATCATATATCTGCTACACATGTAGCTGCCTTCCGGTTATGACCTAAAACCAACAAAACAAATTGCAATAGTAATAATACCAGCTTTCCAATGGTCAGAGGCAAAATATTTGAAGTGTGAATACATGTATATATATTCTCTAATTCGTGGAAATGTAAAAACTATGCAATATCCCTTTCTAAACCATCATATATATCGATGGCTGAGTGCAAGAAGTACGTATATCCATTTTTTGCTGATTCGGAGAAGACGAGCTGGTTAGGGATATTTTGCCTGTTTGTTTTACTGCAAGAAATATCTAAGTCCATTATCGCTTCGCTGTAGAGCTATTAATAATCTACTATACTAACTACTAATCACTATCTCCATCATTTTCATAGTCAGGCAAATTTTCAATCGCGTTTTTCTCAAAACAACCAGAAGTGTACTTAGGAGTACTTTTTGCAATCAGCCATCGATATACAAGGTACGGTAGTCATTGTCTTGGCATCAGGCACCACATTTAGTTTAGAACTGTATCTCAAATAGGCCTATATGTAATAATAATGCTCAGCATGATGTGCTTGAACACTGACATCCCAAAGTCAAGCCAAATGGCGTTGATAGAGGCTTTCATAAATAAATACTCATATATCGGTCATGCCAAACATGTCCCTTTCTACTCTAACCCCTCTTTATAAAAAAACAATGAATGCCTATTCTGTCAAGTGCTCTGGCAGGCGTGAAAAGGCCCCATAAAAACCATAAATTTCGACCGAGGCATACAATCGATGGAAAATGTGTCACACCAATTTGTGCCCTCAGCAAAAATGATAACTAAACATCCCGTATCACGGACATCAGCAGACTACTTATAAAAATAACTAAAAATGGGTCAGTCACAGGTACTTTCACCCACCCCACCCCCCCCCCCCACCCCACACACATACACATACAATTCCAAAGGTACGCGTATCAGCTTGGATAAAGTCAACGTATATTTGGTTCTGATATCCAAGGTTATGCTTTCAAATCTCATGCACATGACAATATCGTTAAAAATTCGCCATCCTTTCCATTTTCTTCATAAAACTTTTTTTTTAACTTTTCACATACAATATAGACTATATTATTTATCATGAATTATGGATAATATCATATCCATCACTGCATTAATAGCACTCAACACTTTAAAATTTTCTGTTGGACATTGCATATGTTATACGTCATCAAACCAGCTGATAAAAAAAATAAAAATATATATATATATACATTTATTTTTTTTTCATTCACATGTTTGTATAGGTGTTTCTCTTGACACCTTTCTTGCCTCCCCCTCCTGACCCTTTCATGGTCATCTCTATGGTTCTCAGAGCTGCCTGTACGTCAGCACCTAAAGACTTTTTCTGAGCAAAAGAACTCATGACCTTGAGGGCTTCCATCACCTGAGTCTGTTGATCGTTGTCCTCTTCCGGAACCATCATTGAGGGGGATGAGGAATGTTGTTGCTGCTGTTGCTGAGGTTGTGAATTTGGGGTAGATGATGGATGCTGTTGTTGTTGTTGTGGATGAAGAGGTATATTATAGTTCTGAGAGCGATGTTGGTGGTAGTTGAGAACTGATATTGACGGCTGCGAAGGCTGGGACAAATGCGCACTGGGTGCCTGCTGGGGAACTAACGAGTGAGAATGGTGATGAGAGGAAGTAGATGCCGCAGCGGTGATGGACGACGATGATGCAGAGGAAGAGATGCCTACTCCTTGTTGATGATGATGCAATTCATTCTCCTCCGGCTGGAGGAAATCTCTGGCAACTGACAGTGACGGTTCACCTCCCACCCCAACACCAACTGGATACCCGTTAGTCAGAGCAAATGTCTCGAATGTGTGGTGGAACATGTGACGAGTAGTGGAGGAGAGGGGGTCGTAACCATAAGGTCCCTGGTTCTCTCCTGGGGGAATGTTGTGACTGACGGTGGCTATGAAATCTTTTGGCTGAGCGCAAGATGTTGAAGCCTGCTGGGCAAGTTCCCAGGGATTTTGATGATAGCGCTGAGCAAAAAACATACGGGGCGTCTGAATTGTCTGTGCTACGTCCGAAACACCAACAGCATTGTTCATGTCCATGTGATGCGCAAATTCCGACGAGACTTGTGCTTCTTCTTCCATTTCCAACGCACGTTTTTCCGTTTTTTTCGACGACGGCTTTCTTTTTGGTCCGTCTTTCTTAACTGCCTTGTCTTTCCCGTCCTGTTGTTTGAACAGGATATTGTAACGATTCTTCCATCTCCCCAGCCACCCAGTCGACACTTTGAACTCCCTTCCTTGATCTTTTGCCATGCGACTGGCTTTCTCTTTCAGCTTGGTGCCCGTCACATGGATCCCTTCGGCCTGCCTCTCCAGATACCAGGCGTACAGTTGTTTGGCCACCTCTGGTTCTTTACAATCCCGAATTCGTTTCTGGTTTCCTCTGTCCTGACCCTGATTCATAATCACATCCTTGTTTTGGTTCATCCGAGACATTGACGACGTCGAGACTCCGTACTTCCTCGCCACAGAACTCAGCGTAGCCCCAGGTTCCTCCAATTCTCTCAACATCTTTATCCTGTCTTCATACGTCATTTCGTTTCTCGGCTTCAATAACGGACAACCTTTAGAGTGTCTCATATTCCGTATTCGGTTGTTTTTGAGGCGGATTGATACGCAACCACATTTTTCACACATCACAGACCTAGGGAAAATGAATCGTTTCTTTTTTGGCTCAGGACCGTCATCATCCACTGATTTTCGCTTTCTTTTCGATTTTAATTCCTCACCTTCTACTTTTCCACCTTCTTCATTTTGGCCATCATCATCTACATCACAATCTCCAATTGACGGCTTCCTATCTTCACCTGGGTCGTATTTCGCTTCCTCAAGTTCAGTCGTTTCTTCTCCTTCCTCGTCATCTTCCATCTCAAACTCTATTGGCCCATTAACATTGTTTCGATTTCGCCACCGAAAAACCCAACTGTCTGAGGGACAAAAATCTTTCCCCATGTCAGTTGCGATTTCCTTAGCCTTCTCCCTCACCATGTAACTGGACACATGAATTCCCATCTCGTGCTGCATACGATACCAGTCACATAAGGACCTCTCCACCTCGGGTTCTTTACTGACTCTGCTTCTTTTCCTGTCCATGTTTATATAACCTTCGTTGAAGCGCGCTAAGATGTCTATCCTATCCTTATGAATCCTACTTATTGCTGAAGTGGAGATACAAAACTTCTTGGCCACTTGTACCATCTTTACACCAGGTTTTTCAAGCGCTCGCACCACTTTCACCTTCTCTCCGAGAGTTAAGTCTCTTCGGTGTGCATACAACGGACACTCTTTTAAATGAATTGTCCTTTTCTTATTTTTAGTTTTCCTACTCTGAACCACTACACCGCAGTGCTCACAAACAAAAAACTCCTCAGGCTTTTCTTCTTTTATATTGTTTTCTATCAACGTTCCATCAGGGTGAAACAAGTGTCCTGGATTCAGCAACTGCAGGTTGACAGCAGACAGGATTTCCGCCATGTCCACCTTTGTGTCCAATGGATCAAGGTCCTCACGAAATTCAATGCGACCTTGTTTACAAACAATATTGTGACGGTATTTCCAGCGAAGGATCCAATTGGTCGTCGGGAGATACGAGCAACCCATGACCGCCGCGATATTGTGGCTCTTTTCCCGTAGTAGTATATTGGTCATTGAAATTGGGTGATCACTTATTCCTTCGATGGTCCGATACCACTTTAAAAGGGCTTTGTCCAATTCTGGGGCTTTGCAATCTCGTGTTCTTTTCATCTGCCGACACACGTCTCCGCTCTCGACTTTGTGGAGAATAGACTGTTTGTGTTTATTGAGTCGACTCACGGATGAGGAGGATATGCCGTACTTCTTAGCAACATGAGTCACTTTGCTGCCAGATTTCTGAAGATCTTGGATAACCAAAACTTTTTGTTCAAGCGTTAACTCTCTCCGTAACTTGAAATTGGGTTTGGACTTCTGTTCCACTTCGTTATTTAACAAGTCTTCTTTATCATCGTCACCATCAACAGGATTTGGCGGTAATGATTCATGGTAATCCCAAAAGAGAGGATCAGGAGTTTCCTCTTTGACCACAATGTGATTTTCCACTTTCCCTTTCTTTCTCTTTTTCTCGGCAGTTTCCTCCTTGCCGATAGATATTGTCTCTTTTGAAAACTGACGTAAAATGGTTTTTGCTATACCAAAGTCAGCCGAGACAGATTGAACCGTGGCTCCGGGCAATTTCAACGCCTCCTTTACTTCTGCCCTTTCAGTGTCAGTCAAAAGTCTTTTTTTCGTAGTTTTAGATTTAGACTTGGTCATCTTTCGTCCAGATCTTTCAGCCTTCTTGCTATTCTTCCATGCTGCTTTTTCAGAGCGATCTTTCTTTTTTGGCTTCCGCTCCAGTTTCGTATTCTTTTTGCTTTCAGATCTTTGAGGTTTCTTAACCTTGACAGATTCTGCGCCCGATGTTGAATCCTTCATTAATACTCTTCTCTTCCATCTCTCTTCTCTATCATTGTTCCCAATCTCCACCTTCTCCTTTACTTTCTTCACTTTGCCCTTCTTCATCTTACCAAATAAATTCGGAAATTTTATCTTAGCTCGCTGAAAGTGACGGAAGGCTTGATTATACAACACTCCGAATTTCTTCTTTGTTGCCTTCTTATTATGTGGTCTGTTAACAAAAACATACTGCGTGAGAATTCGACATGGGGCTTGACTGGGCCCGTTTGCGGATTTGGATGTGGACGGTGAGTTAAAGTCGTTCATTTTACTTTCAGTGCTGACACCGGCAGTGGAAGGAGTATATCCTTGAGGCATGGAAACCAAATCACGTTCATCGTCTTGTCCCCTTTCATGCGCACCCTTGGTCAAATTCGAATCATCTAGTGTCTGTTTGTGTGGGCCGTCGCTAACCTTCGTGTCATCCGGGTTCAATGGGCTGTGGCCCTCTTTTACATCGTCATTTTCTAGACTCTTTTCACGCTGGCCTTGGACGGATTCCACATTGTCTAGAAGAGACTCACGGCATTGGTCCTCGATAGAATTTACATTAGTCAATATCTTCTGGCGGTGACCCTCTACAGAATTTGCACTCTCCTCTGCTTTCTGTTCGCATTGCTCATCAAAAGAGTTTGCATCATCTAGTGTGTGTTTGCATTGATCCTCAATAAAAATTTCTTGGTGGGGCAAAGACGGAGATGAAGATTTTAAGGATGCAGAATGATGATCACCTGAAGTCAATTGTTCATCTAAAAGGGAAAGGGCAGCAGTTGTCTCATGGGGAATACTATTGTCATTATGATTGGTCTCTTCAGTATTTGAAGTGAGATGAGGATTAGGGTTAGACGGTAGGCTTGGAGTGGGTTGAGGATTAGGGTTAGATGGTAGGCTTGGGGTGGGTTGAGGATTAGGGTTAGACGGTAGGTTTGGAGTGGGTTGGGGATTAGGGTTAGATGGTAGGCTTGGAGTGGGTTGAGGATTAGGGTTAGACAGTTGGCTTGGAGTGGGTTGGGGATTAGGGTTAGATGGTAGGCTTGTGGTGGGTTGAGGATTAGGGTTAGGTGGTAGGTTTGGAGTGGGTTGGGGATTAGGGTTAGATGGTAGGCTTGGAGTGGGTTGAGGATTAGGGTTAGACGGTAGGCTTGGAGTGGGTTGGGGATTAGGGTTAGATGGTAGGCTTGTGGTGGGTTGAGGATTAGGGTTAGACGGTAGGCTTGGGGTGGGTTGAGGATTAGGGTTAGACGGTAGGCTTGGGGTGGGTTGAGCAGAATTCAAGGGATGAAATTGCACAGTAGTTTCATCTGCCTCTGACTGAGAATGAGAAGTTGATTCAGTTGACTGAGGTACTGAAGATGATACGTGAATATTTGGACGAGGAGAGGGCGGGGAAGGGGATGCATGTGGACTAAGATCCAAATCACAAGTTGCTAGCTGAGAGTGTACAGATGATTCTTTCAAATTTTTTTCCTTTAAATTTTGAGGTGGCACCACATCTTCTGGACCAGAGCAAACGTGAATGTCCTCTATTGAAGCGTTATCTACTGGAGTCAAGTTTAAATCCACATCTTTATTTTGAACATCAGAATCACTTTCAAAACATGAATGTTTTTCTTGCTTCGCGTCTTCAATTGAATTTTGTTCCAGCCCCTTGCGCTGATGTTTTACCTCAATATCACCATCATTTGTCGATACATCTTCTACAATATTATCACTATTTAGAGAAGTGTCGACCACTGCTTCTAATAAATTTTGTGCCTCTTTTGATAAAGCAGTCTTTATCTCTATTTCCCCGTTTCCCAATTCGTGATCTTTACGAATACCTTCATTTTTATTGCTATGTTCTGGCGAGTGTTCAGCAGCATATGAAGCGCGCTCCTTTTGCAATTCACAATTGAATGAATCATATACCATGTGAGAAAGGGAACTGCCGTTCTCCGGCTTTTCTAAACCCTCCATGGTCTACTGCACTCATCAGTTGTGACTTTTTGTTTGTTTGGTTTGGGTATTTAGGGTTTTTTTTACAATTTCACATTGGTTAGCTCAAACTGAATTTTAATCCCAAGGCAAAGAGTCATATCTTGAGTACTTCAGATGATTGGAAGCATTCTCTGGCAGATGATATCCTAACGCAATGAAGTTTTTGAATTGCTGGAGTAAACAAAACGGAAATCAAATACCACTGACAAGCGAGACAGGTACTTCGTTCAGCATCTTTTTGATCACTCAGACGCTCAGATATTCATGTTTGTTGCATGGATGTAAACCTGTAGGTCTTGCCTCACATCTGGGGAAAAAAACAGAGAGACATTATAAATTTTATAATATCCTAGTTTAAAATACAATCAATGGCACTTTGGCAAATTTTTGAGCCAATATATTTTAGCTACATGGGTGGAAACAACGGCAAAGTAAATTTAAGCACTGGTACTGGTTTCATAATATTGATAATGCTCATGGCACTGATATAAGGATTTTGAAGGAAAAGCTGATCATCTGCTTGTCCAAGATTCCTGATTCATTCCGTTTTGGGTGCATGTGGATGAACTGCAGATCATTCAGGCCTGAGCAAGGGCTTAGTACTGTCACCACTATACACCACATTAATCAAAATGTGATTCAATCATGATTAACACCATTAATACTGATTGAAAAAGAAAACAAAATCCTTTAAATATTTCAAGCCACATTATAATTTTATATATAATATAGTAATAATAGTAACAGTGTACATTTATATATAGTGCTTATATTCATGATCATCACCATGCTCTAAGCGGTTACAATAGCACATTTGCCCCGGGAAAGCAACGGAACACTCAACACTTAATACGTCACACGCAGCTTGTTAGGAGCAAATACAATGTTTTAGACAAGGACAAACGCTGTTTACAACCGAGGGGGCCTCAGAATTTAACGTCTGTCTCCAATAGGACGAGGCAAGCAGGGCAAAGCGTCTTGCTTACCTAAGGACACAATCATTTTTTTGTCGTTGACGGGTTTCAATCTTAGACGTTCACCTGTCTATTCATTAGCCACGATAGACGTTGCTTGTCAACACTAACAGTCGAGTTGTGCTCACTGTTCGACCATGTATATATATATATACAGTAGTCACCGCCTAAGTGCACGGTCGTCAGGGGACTAAAAAAACGGGCTCTTAGGCGAACCATGCACTTAGGCGAAGAGGAAAATGGCGACCAGGGTGGGCGGGGTTGTGACATATTATGATCACATATAAAGAGAATATGACAGGATCGGTCGATTCATCAATAACTCCGCCTTCTAACAAATTTAATTTAACCAGTATCAAGTCATCGTCTTTTTCAAAAAGAATTAATTCCACCCACGCAATGGGCAGTATCATTCTAAT
>JARDUL010071784.1:0-11836 GCA_030265205.1 Dirona pellucida | reverse complement strand
CTCTCTCTCTCTCTCTCTCTCTCTCTCTCTCTCTCTCTCTCTCTCTCTCTCTCTCTCTCTCTCCTCTCTCTCTGTCTATATATCTATCTGTCTATCTATCTATCTATCTATCTATCTTTCTATCTATCTTTCTATCTTTCTATATTTCTTCTATATATCTATCTATATACATATCTTTCTATATATCTCTCTACCTTTCTCTTTTTCTATCATTTCAACTTACACGCGTTCATACACCCCCATCCAGCATAACTTCTTAGTTCAGAGGTTCTTTCTTTGCTAAACATTGAGCCGGAACTTCTCCAAGTCAAGCAGTAGGTGATCAACTCATGGATGGGAGGATAAAGAAGAAGAATAGAAGAGGAAGAGGAAAAAGAGAAAAAAGAGGAACAGGAAGAGAAGAAGGAGAAGAAGGAGGAAGAGGATGAAGAGGACAAAGAGGAGGATGGGGATGTAGAGGGGGGAGGTTGTAGATGTCTTATTATGACAGGGGCTTCAACCGGACTATCTATTTATTTCGCAGTCAGCATCATTTAGAATGTCATGGACGTTGGAGGTACGACAAAACACATCACTTCTGATAGCCTTTGTGTGAGAAAAGATGACACAAACCAAAACGATCTGCCGCCATCGTTTTTGCACTTTAGCAATAATTAGTGAAATCATGCCTGCTCAAAATAAAAAAAATGTTATAAAATAAAGAAAACGTAATTGCCTTTATGTCCACAAGTGCGCTTAGTCTTTTTAAGAGTACATTTCGAATAAAGACCGAAGTAAGACCAGCGTCAACTGCTGTGCAGATCCGCAATGTAGACAATAGGTTTTTATTTTTTATTATGAAAAGAAATGAAATAGGGATATAGCAATATCAAAGGCACCAGCAGTTTTAACACAAAGATTTTTATCCATTCTCAGGTTCTTCTCGACGTTAATATCTGTTCCCTATAGTATTACCGTAATCAAACAATGTAGGGACCAGCTTTGTGTCTGGCCGAGGACAGTGTTCAAGGCAGAGGGCATCGAGCGATGCGCAGACCCAGGTAAAACGTATCCAGATTAAGTGCAAGTCTGAGCACTACTAGCACACATGGCCTGATACAGAGATGGAAAATTTATTGATCCTATAATTTTAAAGCGAGCAGGGGATCAGCCCACTGTGCGAATAAACCTTCTACAAGAAGCAATACACTGTTCAATATTACTCATATCTGGACCAGACATCATGGTATTGTAGCCTCAAGTTTTCACCAGACAGCTATAGAAACTGTGGGAATTTTACCAAAGAGGCAATAATAGTAAGGTCCAATAATTGTTGGGGGAAATCATCTCAAAGACTTGTCCCATTCTTCAATGTTATGCATGATGTCATGGTCATAGTTATTCCAGGCGTGTAATGATTTATCAGATAGAAGAACTTCTTGACATAAACATACACGACACACACACACACACACACACACACACACACACACACACTCACACACACAATAATCGTATGCTATTGACAACCAACCACAGAGTGTCGATGATTAAAAAACAAACAAACAAAAAACAAAAAACAAAAGGAAAACAAAAAGAAACAAAGAAAAATAAACAAACAAACAAACAAACAAAAAGGGGAAAAGAAAAGAAGCGAAATTCAGACACGGGTCGTATGTTATTAATTACCAAAGAACAATGAGGCGATGATAACATTAACAAACAAACAAAAACAAAATTACAAAAACAAAACAATCAAACAAACAAACAAACAAAACAAAATGAAAGAAAGGAAAAAAAAGAATCGAAGATCAGACTAAAAGTAAACACGAAATGCATGGCGCGACAGATTTGTTTGTATATACTTTGTTGAAACATCTGTCATCACATCGATCAGCACTGTCGCGTTTAATTTTAGAATATAATTTGGGCAGTAGCAAAACAATAACATCATGTAAATATGTTTTTAACTCCTACACTGCCGTCCAATAATTACAAGTCGTCTCATTCTGCATTATGTGCTCTGGACTAACTGAATCACCATTTTTAACTTATTGTTGGTTTCCATAGCTTTGTGCCAGATAGTTATATCGACAAGAATAAGTAATGTAACGTAATATACAAATCAATGTCAATGAAATAGATATTATAAGCCTTAAAGTATTTGTGTTTGGCAGTGAAGGGGTTAAAACGTAATGTTAATAACATTATTATAATATCGTTTCGTCAAAAATGTGTATATCGATATCTGAGTCTCATGATATAGATGGGATCGATTTAAAATGTATGGACCATTACTTCGATGTTAATACTATTATGTGTACTATCATGTTTTAGTGTGATTGTCACTTTCTGTCGCTTGTCGAAGTCCTTGTCTTTCAAGACGCCTCTTACATAATATTCATCTAATATCTATTATGTATAATATCGTGTCTCCTCGCTGCATGCCTCAAAGATGTTGTATCATCTTCTTAGTTTATCAAATTCCCTGTATGAATAACGCAGAAAGCAGTGTAGAGGCTAACTATAATATGTCAAGCACTGAATGGGGTCCAAATGAGAAAATAAAGTCAATCCACTAGTCAATGAGGACTACCACCACTAATCATCCAACAGATGGCTAGAAATAATGAGTACAGGACAACAGTCTGGCAGCTGCCACCTGCTGGGCCAGGCCGTATGATCTACGCTGCCAAATTATTGTCTCGTCATGAAAATACAGCTGTGGGAATAAATAAGTTTGAAAACCACTGTGATAGTAATACTAAGGTATGAACTAAAGGAATGAGGGCTGCCAGAAGCTAAAAATCAGATAAGAAGATAAGAAAAAAAAACCCCCAAAAATAAATACAAAAAAGGCGTACCATTTTACCCTTTTTCCATAAGGTATGAAACTGGATTTGGAGATAAGGTAAGATGATTTTATTTGTCCATTTAAGGCACATTATTGTGGTACAAAGCAGCGATTGACATACACAATAAACATCATGCAAAACACAAAACACAATGATAATACAAGAGCTCACTTGGAGAATAAAAATAATTTTACAGCAGTCGGTAGAAAGGATTTATGATATCGTACCCGATTGCATTTAACCCTCTAGCGCCTAATGATATATTTCCTATATAGAACAATTTAATTTTTTAAAATAAAAACACACCATAAATGGACCGTGAGACATGTTTCCAGCCTTCTTTTAAAAAATGACATAACTTATAATTTTTTTTAATGACAGCACGTGCCTTATTTGGCACATTGGGCAGTTAAGGGCAAACAAAAAAACCCCCCAAAAAACGATGCGCCAACTTTGGTACACTGGGCTCTAGAGGGTTAAACAGAATTGGTTTGCCAGACCTTTCCGGCCCCAGGTGTGAATGACAGGCAGAGAAGAAGAATATTGTCAGTATCTGTTAGTATGATGAGCCCAACAGGCTGCAATACTTTAAGCTCCTTGTGTAGTTGAGAAGGACTGTGACTGATACGACCTGCTAAGGGGGGGGGGGGGGCGATAGATCAATTTAACGATGTAAACCCTGTGACCCCTTTGCTGTATGGAGATTTTACGTGTCTATAATCCCATCTTTATCTTTATATAAATCTTTCTACATATTATAAGATTGGTCTTTCGAAAACAGCGAATAATAGTAATATTAATTATTTTGTTTGGCCTTAGGCTGTTGATTGCCAACCCCTGACCTAACCCCATCATACTCTTAACAACCACCCTACCAACCCCGCCCTTCCTCCAAATTACCCACACCAAAATTCAGTGACACCAAACTTGAGTGTACGTGATTTGAACCGATCTGGTCCGGGTCGTGAACGTACCATCAGCTCACTCACCCAGCCTTTACAAGAATAACAAGTTGGTATCGACCGGTGTGAGGGGGTGGATAAAGGCCTGCTAATCCAAAGGAGGTTTACCACGTCAGGGACACACCCACTGTTAAAGACGGATGTTTTTAACGTAATTACGTGGGTAATTGAAAATATAAGGCAATTGGAAATCATTTGTTGTGTCCCCTTGTTTGTCTAAACAGCTGATCGATGGTCTCTCGATCTGTTGTCAAACGGTGGATGGTCTGTGCTGTGTCTGTGTCTGTGTCTGTGTCTGTATCCGTGTCTGATAACCGTCTCTATCTGTTACAAGCCTGAGTGTTGGCCTGTTTTATGTCTGTAAATACATTAAGTTATCCGTTTTAATTGTTTGTCTGTCTATTTACTTCACGTGCATCGGATGTAGTATGTAAGTAAGTTTGTTTGTTATCTGTTCCCTTTAGAACCGTAATTTAACAGTGTAGGGACCAGGTATGCGTCTGGCAGAGGACAGTGTACAAGGCAGACGGCATCGATGCGCAGAACCAGATAAGCCAGATTCTGATGAGCCCACCGCATCCAAACCTCTTTACCTGTAAATTGGAGAACAATCTACCATGAGGTCCACACATTTTACTGATAAGCAACTGGGAGTTGCCACTCGAACCCCACATCATCAGCACCGTTAGTACTTTAGTATCTTAGTGTGTCGGGCCACCGCCTGCTCTGTCTGTATAACATGATATATTATTATGGTAGGTGTCTGTTTTGTTGATCCCTGCGTGTTGCAGCTGTACATAATATTATGTCTGTCGTGGTTCTATAGATTTATGTTTACTTGTCTGTCTCTTAGTTGTAAGTCTGCTCTCAAACACTGGTGGTGGATTGAAAAGTTGCCGTGAACTTTGAGAGTTTTCACAAATCTTTTACCTCAAGCTGGAATCTCCTTCGAGGCCCATTCCTTGTCGCGGTCAAGGGGCATAACCATGTCACGTGAGGCATACAACCAATATGTCCGGGCCAACCCATTCAGCTGTATGAGCCAGTAGTTGCTGAAGATAGAGACATCACAGCAATCAGTAGAAGAAGGCATGGCACTACAGTGGACACTACAGATCCAGAAAAAGGCGTTTTACTCAAATGAAACGACACAGATATGAATGTATAGTTAGTGAAAACATTATATATAGAGCATGGTAATAGTTAGCGTTAGTGATTGGTAGCACCACAAAAACAGCGCCTGTAAGTGGGTGCTCATTGAGAGACAAGCTAGCTAAACACACATTTATTGTGTATCAAAGAGTCTTTCCCAAAGACTCAACGCCATGCCTCGATTCGAACGAACCCGGGATGCACGATCTCCAAAAGGTCAGCCTGAATACTCGGTCACCAACATGACCAGGAAGTGTCAACAGGATCAGACAAACGAATAGCTGTAAAAGGTTTCTTTAGAATTCGTGTCTACGCTTAGCATGTCATGTCTGCCCATCGCTCACGATAACGGATGATAAGCGGAACTAAGCGGATTATGACTTTGCTATTTTGTTTATTCTATAAAATATGGCAATTGGCTGACCACCATTGATCCGATGTGGTAATTTCAACGACAACATTTTGATCTCATTAATGTATGTTGCCAAAGCAATTACTGCAAACAGCAAAAGGTCAAAATATTCACAGACGGAGATCTATGATACCATTGGGATCTTAGATAAACACACATTTTCCAGGAAACAACAATGGTCAATTATCTTATTTCGTGGAACAAACAAACAAAAATAGCAATGTGATAATCGGTTATTTCGCGTGGGACGTAGGTTTCGGATTCTGTAATGTCCATCCAATGAACAATCAACAATCGGTAGACATCCTATGTTTAGTTAGCCGCAAGCGCTTTGGGATAAGCTGGAAGGTCGAGTATCTGACGAGAGGCTCGACTTCCGCTTTTGCCACTCCTTTTCCTGTTTACTAGTCGTAGTGTGCCAAGGCCTTCTATATAGTATATACCGGGGGCCTCGAGTGTGCCTATTTCACCGGCACTGACGGGTTATCGTCAGTGTAAACTCTATGTTAGTTCTTCATGTTATCATTTTATCGTTTTATCACTTTATCATGTTATCATGTCAATGCCTTCTGCTTTCTTATACATTCTCCTTAGCCGATGGCGCAGCGGCTGAGTCACTCGCCTTTAGTTCGAGAGGTCGCGGGTTCAAACCCGGTGGAAGCACTGGCCTTTTTTCAAGACCTTGAGCCCACTTTGCGGCTCTGCACTGCGGCTGACGCCTGGGTTATTCCGGTCTACCTTCGGAATAGACCCTAAAGACAAATTTCCCCCTGGGATGAATAAAGGGAATTTATATATTATTTTATCTGAGAGTAAAGGTCAAAATGCTACATCTGATACCATTGTGATCCTAGACAAATCTTTTTCAAGAAACAACAATGGTTAATTAACTTATTTCGTGGAATAAACAAACAAAAATAGCAATGTCGTAATCGGGTATGTCGCGTGGGTCGTACGTTCCGGATTACGTAATGTCCAATGAACAATCAACAATCGGTAGACATCATATGTTTAGTTAGCCGCAAGCGGTTTAGGATAAGCTGAAAGGTCGAGTATCTGACGACTGCGCAGAGCGTCAGACACGACAGGCTCGACTTCCGCTGTTGACACTCCTTTCCCTGTTTACTAGTCGTATTGTGCCTATTTTTCGGGAACTGCGTTATCACTTTATCATCAGTGTAAACTCTATGTTAGTTCTTCTATACACATAATAAGTAAAAGAGAGGCGTGGTCTTGAGTTTTGAAAGGAAAAGAACACAAGGTCCATGACCAGTGTTGCGGAAATAGGAATAAAAACTGGTTATCATCCAAAAGTTACAAAAACGGGGAAGCGATATTTTTATAGCACCTAGAAAGTTAGCCTTCGTACTTTATAATCTTTCACCTTTTTACTGTCGCATTACACCGAACATCCCACACAGAATACTGCCCGAAATCTATTATTGAAGACAATAAATACTGCCGAGTATTGTGAAATAACATACAAAAGCACTCCCTCGCTAATAATTTCATCGCCTCTAGCAGTCACACATTTTTTTAAAATTATCAATTTATCACTTTAACATTTTTAGCATTTTATTATTTTATCATTTCATCAATTTATTTATAATGTTATCAATATATCATGTTATCATTTTATCATTTTATCATGTTATAATTTTATAATTTTACAATTTTATAATATAATGATTTTATAATTCTATAGTTTTATCATTTTAATAATTTTATAATTTTATGATTTTATGATTTTATCCTTTTATAATTTTATCATTTCATAATTTTCATAATTCTATAATGGTATAATGTTATAATTTTATGATGTTATTATCTTATAATTCTATAATTTTATCATTTTATCATTTTTTTCATTTTAACATGTCAATGCCTTCTGCTTTTCTTATACATTCTCCTCAGTCTGACACAGTACTGACCCATGCACCACTTAATCAAATTGCGGCACTACCGGGATAATATTATGACCCTCTAACGAACATAATATTATAATTTCAAACTCTTACTTTCTAATCCTTGACCTTTTCGTCAGTGCTAGCTAGCTATGGCATTCCATCAAACAACCCACACAGGGCAGTGACCGAAATCTATTATTGAAGACAGACAATAATGGTCGCGCGTATTGTGAAATAACAAAGTAATAACAAAAGCACTCCCTCGGCACATAATGAATTTCTCGGTCACACATTTGGAGCTTAATTAATTATGATGATAGGTCCACGTTTCAAAGAACTTGATGGACGTTAATTTGGCGTATGATTTGGTGGTCAGTCAGTACCACGATCTCATATGAATGGTGTGACGTTGATACATAATTAATTTAATTATTAGTTTAATGAAATTTCGCGAACGAACCAGGAGACGAAAGTAAGAGTAGAGACACGGAGGACAGCACATCGATTGTTGGCTGATTGTTTGTAAAGGAAAAGAATAAATTGCGAGAGGGCAGATTAGAGCGGTTGGGCTATAATAATAATAATATGTATTGGAATATAAGCAAACGAAAGGGGAGAGAATGGTATAGCTTCAAATGTAAAACAAGTGTCAGAACAAAGAACGTTTCGAGTTTCCCCTTCGTCAGCCAACAAACACAATGCAAAATAAAACGAAACACAAAAGTGCGGCTGAAGTTGTTTTACCATTTTTCCTTTTTTTGCATACCTTCTTTCTAGCCTCTGGGCAGCCTTCATTCCCATGCATTGGAATACCAGCCTCATTGTCCCACCGGACGAATCATCCTATTCTGAAACTACTTGAGCTATCGTACTTTTGTGTTGTTTTTATGTTGTTGTTTTTTTTTGTTTTCTGTGTCTTGTTGGAGGGACTCCAAACGTCATTTGTTCTGTTTCTTGTTTTATATTTGAAGCTATACCATTTTCAGCTCTCTTTTGCTTATATTTCCAATACATATAGCACAACCACTATCTGCCCTCGCAACTCTTTTCCTCTTCAAAACAATCGATAAGGCTTATTAATAAGGCTCCATATCCTAGCCAAGGCAACACGAAATGAGGCGGACTCTGATCGTGCTGGTCTACGGCGATTACTCTGTTGAGGGATATTGATAGGCAAAAGAGTTGATCTAGACGCTGGTGTAGGCGTAGTGCTAGGCATAGGCGTTGGCTCAGGCGTGCCAAAATCCATAGCAAGCATACTTGCTGCAGCTGCATGCCTGGACCTTTCCCTTTCCCTGGATTGGTTCTTGATTCGCTTGTATACCTCTCGTGGTTCTGCAATCTCCTCAATAGAGTAGCCTACACGACTGGAATGACTGTAGTCTTTTCCAAGTCAAAGCGGACTCTTTTATAAATTTTAGCTGAGTCTTTGCTTTGCTTGAATGGAAAGTCATTCTAGTAGGTATCGTAACCACGGCCATGAGTAGATCAGAAATCTTCTTGGCACTGACCTCTTTCTTGTCACCATCTCCAGCAATTTCAAAGAGTGGCGTTGGCGCAATCTTGTTTTTTCTCCTTTTCAGGGAACAAAACATGTTTGCTCGTTTTAGTTTCACGCTGTGAAATGGTAGTTTTGTGTTGAAAAGTCGTTCGGTAAAAAAATCGCCTTGTAAATCGCTGTGGTATACTCTGGGTAACACGAAAGAGTTTTTTGGCCCAAACTTGTCGCTATTGCAATAATGCGCGGACGTCTCAGATTGATGTAGTAGTGGTATGTGTATAGTACGTCATAGAATTTGCGCACAAAACACGCGGACGCCGGAAACTGTGAAAAGATTGTGTGTATTAGTATTAAAATCATCGAGCTGATTTTACAGCAATGTCCGCTTAAGATCACGGTCCAAGGCGGAGGACGCAAAACCTTTGGTTCTGGGGGCACCGGAATCTCAGACGGATTTGGTTATAGATTACTAAATGTATGTTACATCTATTATTGACACAATGCAGATTCTGATGATAAGATAAGATACCATACGATGGGATAAGATGCATCTTAGCTTTATGGCGTAGATATCTTAGTGTTCATTCACACAAAAATTGAAATTTTTTCAATAATTCATTCTTTGATCATATTGTTTTATTTCTGATTCCAGATGGGCGAGAAACGCTTGCCGGGAAGCGTCCACTAAATCGCACCAAAGTAATGACTCTTACATTAGGTTCCATGAAGCTCAATGCGATCGGTCCATCAAAAGAAGATCCCTTTTGGGATCCCGAATTATATCTAGATGAATGACAGGTTGGTTTCATCAATACAGTGCGGTACATTCAAATCACTCATGACATTAGTTTCTGATATGTCGTGTCGCCTCCAAAGATCAGGAGCTCATTTATTTATAAAGGGATCCACCACAAAGACTTTCTATCCATTTCTTTTCCTGATACTTAATATTAAATTGACATCACTTTGGAGCAATTTAGAAACAAACACTGGTTATGTCGTCGAAAAGCTCTTTCGAACATGATATAATAAATTTATGTATTTCTAATTATTGAAATTCAGAATTGAAATCAATCTTGAATTGAATAAGGCTGCTTTCGTCCGCTGTTTTCCTTCTACCAGATCGATCTGTCCTTGTGATTCTACTGTCATCAAGTACAATCCCCATTCCCCCATGGGCTAGGACTTGGCGAGCCCAATGTCTACATTGAGGGGTTTAAGTTCAGAACTATGGCATTATCATAGTGGTGAAGAGGCTAAAATAATAGAATTCAACTCCAGCCCTTGTATTTTTATTGGTTGACTGGAAGCGAAACATATGGGGTGCGAAGCTATTCAGCGATACCAGTAATCGCAATTGGTATTAATGAGATGAGCGAAAGTGCGAATATGAATCGCTAACAGGAGCAAGGAAAACTTTTGCGGGGTCTGACTTCCTCTTAACTGAAAGAGGAATAAATAAAGATGGATAACAGGCATGAATAAGGTCTTTTGTATGCAAAATCAAGGCGGGCTTAGCCCTATAGCACCTCTGCCAAATAGTACCATCAGTCAAATGTTGTTGACAACCTCAGGCCTCAGACTTTGACCTTGATTTTCTCATAGCCGTGATTATGTAGATGGAACCTTTTTAACTCCAAGGCCGCGACGTGACCCAATCAAATGAATGGTCACCGTGTGTGCCAAATTGAATCGTTCAGTGCCTATATCTAATAATGAATTACGACATCCGCACCATTTGCCAAGTATAACTCAATTTCGTCAAATCGTTGCTCTGTTTGCACCGAATTTCTTTTCCTCTGTTATAACTTTCCACAATTGGTCACGTTAGTAAATTTGCCTTATTTTCTAAGACAACACTCACACACACACACACACACACATACACACACACACACACACTCACACAAACATCCCTCACACACTACCCACACACAAGAATTGTTTTTGGTGTGTCGTGTTGGTACAACCAATCGGCAATTATCGGTCCTCAGTCCTCAGTCCTCAGTCCTCAGTCCTCAGTCCTCAGTCCTCAGTCCTCAGTCCTCTGTCCTTTGCAACCTGATGGAGGACGTGTTTCATCCTATCAAACTAACACAACGTATTGCCAATTCAGCTGTTTTTGTTGTTGATTTGTATGCTAAAATCTTTATTATATCCTTGCTGATGTCGTTGTTGTAGTTATGATATTGTTACGCTTGCTACAAAAAGAAGTGGAAAGGGGAGGGGGGGGGGGGGATTTTTCCGATTGCAGCGCCCTAAAGTCTTTTTTTCATATGGCTCATATTTTTCTTTAAACTTTCTCATGTTCGCTCTTTTAAGCTCCTTTCTTGTTTTTCTTTTGTTTGTTTTTGTTTTTGTTCTGACCTCCACCACGTTATTTTTTATGTGCCATTGTGCTTCAATGTGGTGATCGTCTAATTTCCTGGTTCTCTTCCCATTTCCTGGTTTCCAACCAGTACGTCTTTTGGCCCATATTGTGTGGTCTACAATTATGTTATTACCTAGACATGTCCGTGACCTTTGTAATATTTCTCAATATAAAGAACGTTAAGGTCCTCTACCCCCGTACAAGCTCGGGCTTACAGAATTCACATCACGCCACAGCATTCTATTCTCTTGATTTGTTTTATGATCTAGAACCAAAACATTTTTGCAAAGTTGGCTCTTGTTTTGTTTCCCATTTTTACTTTATTTTCTGACACAAATTTAGCCCCTTCTTACAAATTTAGACCCTTTCCAAAATATTCATTTGGCATTGGCAATACGGATAGGTTTCTGTGTCAGTCACTGCATAAACAATGTCTTGACCGAATTTGGAGGCCAGGTGGCCTAGTGGTTAGGACAGCGGACTGTCATGGCGAAGGTCGTGAGTTCGAATCCTATCCCAGTCACTTCGTTGTTTTTCTTGGGCAAAAAACGTTACTCCAATTGCCTGCCTCACTCGATCCATGTGTTAAAATGGATACCAGCTTACAGTTGGTGACACAATCTGCGATAGACCAGCGTCCTATCCAGAAGGGTGACGTATTGTCACTCAGTCCGCTTCACGCTACGGAAACCGCGAT
>JARDUL010071673.1:0-11836 GCA_030265205.1 Dirona pellucida | reverse complement strand
GGGGGGGGGGGTGAGGGGAGAGTGTGGGTCAACAGTATATTCTTCTCACTGTTAATGTTTAACTCTCCTATTGTTTCAACACATCGTCAAAAGATAAATAAATTTGAATTTGAAATTTTTTCTTTCAGATTCGACTGAAAGAGATTTTTGAGTCAAAAACAAACATTTTTCTGGTTCAAGAATTGGTCACTGGAGGAGAACTTTTTGACAGGTTTTAACAGATTAATTTTTCTTTGATTTGACAGGCTATTTATAGTAATTGATACCATAGAATTATTAAATTATGAGAAGTGAGGTGCCAAAGAAAACCTGAGATATATGCTCATCCTAACTTTAATATTTCATGTTATGACTAATGTGCAATGAGTAATTAGCAATGAACCATTCATATTTGGTTTTGAACATTTCATAAACAGATGATTGATCTTCAAAAACATGTTCTGTCAGAATATTTGGCTCTGCCACTTTTAATGGGACAAATCAAACAAACAGCTCTTTGTCTTTCCAATTCCTTTCTTTCTTTCTTTCTTTATCAAGACCCTATCTTGACTCCCTTTTTTGTATAAACTTATTTGATTCTTCTACTTTCTACATTTTGTGATATCACTTTCCTTCACATCTTCTTTGGTCTACCTTGGGATATCTTCCTCTGCTAATAATAATCAAATATCTTTTTTGGGTATTTATTATCCTTCATTCTATTGAAATGGCCAAACCATCTTAACAGATTTTTTTCAATTCCCTGCTCTGAACCATCTGTTTTAACTTGCTCTTTGTCTCTAATAATTATCGCTTTATCTCTTCTTGTTTTACCAACCCTTCTTCTTAGCGCTTTCAACAGTTTGCTGTAGTTGTTAAAAAAGTAATTTTCTCTTCTTTAGCTGCATCTTCCTTGGGTTCATATGCTTCAGTGTCTTAATATTTTTTCCTTTTAGTTCTATAATTGTTTAATAGTCTTTCATTTACACAGTTATAATCCAAAATGTCATACAAGTCATTTGATATTGATGCTCCTACTCTAGCTCTCTCATTTGTACTAACCTGAACAAATTTGTGTATGACTATCAATGCCTTGTTCTCTCTTTTTAGCGTCAGTTAAACATAGTATTTTTGCTGACTATTTCTTTAATTCTTCAATTAATTCTAATTCCTTTCTAGTTAAAGATCTCACATTCCATGTTCTAATATTCAAAATCCTTTTCATTGCCAGGGTTTGTCTTCTAGGGATCAGTCCCTTATTTTTAGATACAATTTCGCCTCTGAATCACTTTTTCGAGTCAAACAGGGGATTAGCCCACTGCACCCAAATTAGGTGATGGGGCTGTCATCTTAAGACCCCTAACGGGCCCTGGAACTGTTTGATTGGGGTTCATCAATTCAAATTCAATTCAATCTTCTTTTGAGGCCTGTCTAATACGGTCATATGGTATAACCTGTTTAGCATACCTCTCAAAGTCATCAGACCAAACAATAATATAGCTCTCAATGTCATTAGGTCATACGACAAACTCCTTCACCACTACAAGGTAGACTCCATAGGATGAGTTTTCCAGTACCCATTCATATCAATTCTCTTCCACAGAATAGTGAACGTGGGTACTTACTCTGAGGCTGTAGCGGCAAAATCTGTTAGTGACATTGTGCAAGGATTACTTGTAAGCATTGCTATATACTCATGATCAAAAGAAAATATACATGTTAGAATTTATTGTTATTAAGTAGCATGTCAACTTGGGGTACATCTTTTCACCTGGGTATTTGTGAGTAGCATTCTCAATGTTTTCATGATGCAATCACTGGCATTGAAGCAATAATTCACTCATCATGATGTGCGCATGCTGTTTTGGCCTAATTATAACCATTGACTCTTGCATTTTCAACTTTAAACCATCAATTGGCTATTATCAGATTGAATGCAAGTTTGAAGTTTTACTTCAGTCAGGAGCTTGTCCCTGCTCCTTGAAAATCCCCTGTCATAAATGTCATCAGTATTACTTTTGTTTTAACTGTTTTGTCATTTGTGCTATTTTGCGAAACTGGTATGTAAAAAATAGGGAAAATGGGATAGGTCCAAGTATAGAACAAGCAACAAAAAGTTACTTGTTTTACCCTTGGAGCTGTACCCCTTTCTTGCTTACCCTTTTCCTACGTACCCCTTTATTTAGATTTGTAGCTTCTGGCAGGCCTCATTCTTTTGTTTACTTGTGTCACTGGTGTTACAGCTGCTTAAAAAGTTTACATAGATTAAACTCTGCAAGACAATTAGATGAAACTCGCTTTTTAAGTTAAACTTCTTATAAATTATTTTAAGTCTATGAGCCTGTACTTGTATGGGGTTATCTTTTTTGAAATCTTTGTATTTTATCGATATAAATGATTTTAAATCAGTGAACATTATTCTGTTGAATCTGCAAATTCAATCATGTTAAGTTTTGATTAAATTCCCACTTTATTATTTTATATTTAGCATTTCAAGACCCTAAATGACCAAAACGACTTAGGAATGAACAAATTATCAGAAATGAACAACATTGTTTTTGTTCATGATTGTCTAAGATTTGGTACCACCATTGACATTTTTAAATTAGTAGAATCAGATTTGTTTTTATTGCTTTGAAGATAAACTGAATGTTCTTATTTGGTTCCAAAAAACAATGGTTACATCTATCAAAAATAGTGCTACAAAGAATACACCTCTTTTTGTTTATGTAAAAAACCCAAACATTTTTACAACATTATTATCCAAAAATTTACCTCATTTCGAAAACTGATTTTATATCAATAATGTAACTTTTTGTAAAAAAACAGATTTATTGTCTGTCCTACCTCTTTCGTGGTTATTAAACTGATGGCTTCTTACATTTTAAACATGTGGTTTGAATTATTTATTTCCAATACATTTCAGTATCTTCATTCACATGGAATTGTTCATAGAAACTTAAAGGTAACATTCTTTCTCTTTTTGTTCATTATTTAGAAATTCATTTAATTTATACAATAAAAAAAAGAAAAAAAAGTGAACTCCATCAATGACAAAAACCAACTCCTTTGTAATACAATTCCGAGTAGTTCAATGATCTTACCAATACCAATATAAGAGTAAACTTATTCCTAAATGTGTTTTATAGAATGAATATTGCCACTTTCTTTTCACATTATCTTGTAAATCCTCTTTTTCATCATCACCATCATCATCATCATCATCATCATCATCATCATCATCATCGTCATCATCATCATCATCATCATCATCACCATCGTCGTCGTTGTCATCATCATCATGATCATGATCATCATGATCATAATCATCATGATCATCATCATCATCATCACCATCGTCGTCGTTGTCATCATCATCATCATGATCATCATGATCATCATCATCATAATCATCATTATCATCATCATCATCATCATCATCATCATCATCACCATCATCATCATCATCATCGTCATCATCACCATCACCACCACCTCCACCATCACCACCAGCAAAACAACCACCACTACCACAACCACCATCATTATCGGCTCTCCCATTAGCATTGTCAAACTTCTTGACCTCTTTCCATCTGTTTCTTATTTCACCCCCAAATACCATCAATGACTCTTCTACATCACACTTGTTTTTCCGCCTTTGTCTTTGACTCTTCCTTCTCCTCTTTTAATTTCCCACTGTCTTGAAATATATAATCATCCCTTCAAGCAGTTCATCTTTTTCGCCTTCTAAAAATATTTTTTCATGCCATCTTGCTTTTTTTCCCTATCTGCAATAAAACATGTTTCAATGATTCATGAAACTCATCTAAAGAACCTATATATCTTATTGAATTGTTTGAAAGTTATTATTAATTGTCTTCTTCTCTTGCACTTGCAGCCAGAAAATCTTTTGTATGAAAATCTGTCAGAGGATTCTCCGCTTAAGATTGGTGAGGAATCATTTAAATTTCATTTAATATTTCATCTCTTTTACTTTAGAGAAGCGAACAAAAAATCATGTATATATATATATATGAATTATTATTTATTATTATTATTTATTTTTTTAAACATATATTTAACATTTAAAGATGTATCATCAGATCAGAATAGGATGTTTCATTAAATTACTTTTGTCATTGACTATAATTAATTTCATTTCATCAAGTAAGCAGCCTTGTTCAGATTCATCTTTCATTGTCACTATGTGAATGTGAATCTATCACTAGTTCAATTTTCTCTTCTCTATCTGTCACAGCGGATTTTGGTCTATCTTCAATCATCAGTCCAGAAATTGATATGATATCTGTGTGTGGGTCACCCGTTTATACAGGTAGTGTACAAGTCTGAATGCTAAATTATAAAAATAATCTTGATTCAAATAATTCTTATGAGAATTTGCAATAATCACTTTATCTGACAGATCTGTGAAGACATTAAACCACTTTACATAATCAAGGCCAAATTTTTCAGCTCTTGAAGTTTAAAGTCACATCGCTAAGATGTCAATCGGATGTTTATTTGGAGCAATTTTATGATTCGATTATATTTTCAAAAATTGTTCATTTGAGTTTTACAGCACTCCTGCTGACATTTATATCTATCCTTATTTTCCTCATGGCCTCTGATATTTGAGGAATGCAAACACTACCTTCAAATATTTAATGTCTATTATATATTTATACTTCAACAGCCCCAGAAGTCTTAAAAGGAGAGAGAAACAGCCAAGCTGGGGACATGTGGGCTGTAGGGGTTATCACATACATTTTGTAAGCCTGTGACATTATGATAAAGATCTGATTTAAAAAATACCTTAAATTTGAACTTATTGTACATTGCTTGTAAAAGTTTTAGTTGAACTTCCTTTTGGTTACTGTTGGGTCTATGAAAAATCCATCTGCAATCGATAGGACGTATGGGATAGAAAACTCTGAAAGGTCCCGATAACTGTGAAACGCATGATTTGACTCAAGAACCTCCACATCCCAAAATATCAGCATTAACCACTTTGCAAGGGACCCACCACATGTTGATTTTGCTAGATTGATTTAATGGTGTAAGGAAAAAGAGAACTTACCTTTCAAAGAATAGTAATAGTACACAAATGGCTACATTGCTTGAGATTTTAAATGTATCTTTTGAAAACTGAGTCATTGTTTTAATCACTTTAATGGTATGATATAACAAATCCAAGGTCTCAGTTATAAGATTGAAAACATATAGTTCTCTTTCTTTTTCTATTTAAAAAAAATGCAAAATTAGTATCACCGAGATTTGTTGAACAAGCTTAATTCTGAATTTTATATTCATATTACAGACTTTGCGGCTATGAGCCATTTCGAGACGAACAACCTCACACTCTCTTCAAGAAAATCTTAAAAGGACAATATGAGTTCTCTCCCTCTGACTGGGAAGCGATTGGAGAAAATGGAATAGTAAATATACATTATTTTTGAAACACATGTCTATAGGTTTTTTGTATAATATATTTTGTTCTTAGTGATTTATCTTAAGATTCTGAGAATTGTTTCGTAATGGGAAAAAGAACTAAATCAATGTGAATAATTGACCAGGTTTTATACAGACGATGCAGATTTTGATGATCACTGTGTGGATGGTTGAAAAGGGAGGCATACATTTAATCTTGCATATCAAATTTCATAACTGGTTGACGAATTTATATCTAACTAGTGTTAGAATGAATGTTGCATTGTCTGAATTAAAGGAAAAAAGTTAGCTTTCTTATATTTCTTTCTTTCTCTCTTTCTTGATTTCAAATTATTTTGTATCTAAATGAAAGGAATCATTTTAAAAATAATGAAATTATAAAGCATGATTACTTTAAAGGCAGGCATTTACTGATACATTCTCCTTCTTTGTTTTAATAGGATGTAATTCGTAAACTGCTGACTCTGGACTCCAACAAACGAATGACGGCAGCTTCTGCATGTAAAAATCTCTGGGTCATTGGATTTGCTGCAAAGATAGATCACTTGGTGGAAACAGTTGAAAGAATCAAGGAATTCAATGAAAAGAGAAAAGAAAAGGCATGGCTTCCTCACTTGCCAGTTTCATCTATCCATCCTAACACTAACCCACACATGCTCCTCATACAGGAAAGATCACAACAGTCATATGATGATAACGGATGGTCATGAATAGGAAGTTTGGATAAAGTGACGTTTTCTCTGATTCCTGGATTAGCTTTATTAATTCCAAGTTTGGAAATGTAATCTAATTCCAATTATTCCGTAACGTTTTCCTTTTGTAGTTTTGCTATACAACAGCTCAGCAGCGCTAATTTAAAGGTAATGTAAACTAACCATACCAAGGAATCCCCAAGCATTGATGAAGGGCAATGGGAATCAAATACATGATCTTTGTTTCTTGCTGTAGGGTAAAGAGCCTGACACAAGGCTGCATGATAGACCTTACACAGCAAAGACCCCTGGATCCATGTTTTTGATTTTGTTAAGTCTATTCAATTACAGCGCCATTGAGTAAACTGGGCTGAAGCTTCAGGACTCAGGAAAATGTTCAGTATTCCTGTTTAAGACTTACCAATATTATGTTGCTAGCGTTTATCTTGTAACAGTCTTGTCAATGTAAAGCTATGACATAAAAAAATAGCGGTTCTAAGAATCCTAGAATGAAGATTTTCAATTCGACCGAAGAGGTTAAAATTTGTAAATGATGAAAGAAATCATTAAATTGATATTTAGTTGTGAATATTTTATCTAATTAATTAGGTTGAAACTTATGATTTGAAAATCTAGAGTTAGATAATGTAAGTTGTTAAAAAAACCACACCCCAACATTCAAAAGTATTGTATCAGTGCTATGTGTTTATGGGCAGACAAAGTGGGAGAGAGCTCATCTCTAGTTTGGGAAGAATGCTGCTTTGTATGGAAATTAACCTAATTGTGTGAGAAGACGCGATATTATATAGTTATGTTTGTTGAAGAAAACTTAAGCTCTCAAATAGTTGGCGCAATCCATTTATACCTGAAAGCTTGGCATTATGTGAACTAGATAGAGTTGTGAGAACACCGCATAGTTATGTTTGTCGAAGAGAATTTAATTTGTCGAAATGTTGGCACAATCCATCATCTCTGACTGAGAACTTGGCATTACCTGAACCAGAAAACTGTTGTAAAAAGTTTTATGTTTTAATCATCACCCTAGCCCCTTCAGTAAAACATCTTGCAAAAAGTTGTAACAAACACCTCAACAAACTGACAACTCCTGTTCAAGTAAAAGCATCACGACATTGAACATTAACTATATAAAGATTACCATCAGAATATAAAATTGAAAATAAATGTACCATCCAGAATGTGTCTTTCTGTTTTATGTATGATCTAATGTTCAATGTGTTTGAGTTTTCTTTATAGAATCTTTTATCAACAGTTCTTATACTTGGTATCTTTTGTTGGCTTTGATGTCTTTTAGTTCATACATTTGAAATCACCAATTGATAAATTTTGTTCTTTATCTACGTCACTATCATTTTAAGTTTTCATTTTAAATTCCTAAAGGTTGTGCTAAATTACATTTGTTTTCATGTTGTTCTCATTCAGATTGTAGAGTTTTAGAGGACAATCTATTTTGAAAGTTCCACAATTGTTATTTTTAATATTCTAAGAACACAATATATACAATTTTTAAGAAAGTTCCTTGATACTTTGGATGTTGTCAAGTCAAACTGAGATTTTGATTCGATTGATAAGTTGATAAAAAACAAACCAACCCTGCCTCCATTTCCGCTTGCATTTTAGAAATAGATGGGGTGAACTTCTGACAAGCTGCCTCTTTTCCATGTTCTGCAGGGCAATTGACGCGGCAGATACAAAGTAAAGAAGAGTAGGCCATTTATGGCCTCTGCAAAGACAATGTGAAATTTACCCAATGAATACACCTTGTGCAGGACTCTTGATTCAAAGAGTACCCAGGCTCAGCATAGAACCAGCCCCTACAATGTTCGAAATTTGTCAAGATGAGAACGAAAGAAAGAAAGAAACTGACTTATCAGGAGTTTATCTCAAATCACAAAAATTGACATGTACTTTATAACATTCTTATTATATGATTGTTTGTAAATAAATGTAATGTTTATTAGGTAACACTGTTTATTGAAAGAAAAGATACGAATGTAATTTGATTTTGCAAAGTAATACTTTTGAAGATTTCACAATTAACTCTTGTCTGTTTGTTTGTCTTTATCAGCCAGAAATAATGCCAGTTGCCCAGACTCCTCGTAGTCGTGCCAACAGTCGAATGACCATTCGCCCCAGCACTTCACTCAGCATCCCACAAACACCAATCCCACAGATTGAAATAAGTACCACCGATGAAAGGGAGGAACAGGAAGTGACAGAAGAGGAAGGCTAGATGATGATGTTTGTATTTAAGGCTAGATCTATAGATCATTGGTGCACTACTACATTCATTAGTCATGTACATGAAAGAGTTTTTTAAATGATCTAAAACATCTTTAATTTCTATGATGAATTACCCTTAAAAATATTTTTCTTTCCCAAATATATGGTGAATGGAGTGTATTTTGTGGGATTTGTGATTTTCTGGTTTTTGGGTTTTTCTTTTCACATTTTATGGCATTGATAAGTTTACAATGATATTGATTCAAATTAACTAATTATGTATTCTAAGGTATATAGGGTAACAAAAATATTTTTAAAAGATCACAACACCCCCCCCCCCCCCCACCACCACCACCACCTAAAAAAAAGAAAAATCCTGAGAGAAAAAGAAATTATATATATTTCTATATCATTTGTAACCGTAATGATGCATTCATATTTTAATTCCATGTTTGCATTTATCAAAAAAGATAAAAAATCAAAAGAGTTCATAATTGGAAATATAGAAAACTTATTATTATTATTCCTGTAGGCTCCTGTTAGGTTACTGGGTATCATAAGTAATATGTCAGCTATTATAGTTGCAGTTATTATATTTTAGATACAATCTGCCTGTATGGCACAACAGTATAATTTGGACACTCACTAATCAATGTTACTGTTAGCCTTGCACACTATTCAGTTAGTATAAATATCTGAGAAGTCTGTATTGAAGCAACATAACTCATCTTGTGGAGCCAGACTATGATTAACGTAGAATGGTATGCTAAATGTTCAGCCATGCATGGTTGGGATGGTATTTACATTTTTGATCTCTTGGAAAGCGGATCTGGGCTTGCAAATAGATTCAAGCATCGACCTGATGGTTTATCAAGGACTGGGTATTGAGCTGGACGGTACCAATAGGACTGTAGCACATAAGATAACAAAATGAAATAACAGATTGGTCATGACCAGATATCCAGCTATTAACATGCCAAAAGTCATGATTACAAAAAAATCTGGCTGAATATATTTTTCTACTTCTATCAGACGAGATTCCAACTGTGCTCATTTTTACCCGTAGGTGTTAGTAGACTACCCCAAAGTGTGTCATATGTCAAACCAGCCATTTTGTAATTCAAATTACATAGGGTATGACAGAGAACAAATCAAAACATTTCTTTTTTTTTTTTTTACACTAAAAAAATATAATGTATTTTATATAACATATATTGTAATATGCAATCTGATTTTATATAAATTGTACAATTTCCATAACTCGGTGACAAACATATTATAAAGCAAAAATAATTCAGTCTGAATAACTTTTAAAAAGATTGTGCCTTATTTTCACCGGATATAGCATTTTATTTTGATCTGAGTGTGTCTATTTCTATCCAACAGATTTTGTTGACGAGTTGTCAGCTTTCCGAACTTTACATTTTTTAAAATGAATTCAGCAAGTGCACAGTAATGTGTTTTATTGCCAACTCTCATTTTTCAATGATGCTGTTTTCTCATGAAAGCTTCGTCCAAAATTCTCGAAAAAGAAAAGTTCGGACTATTCGTGATGAATCTTTGGGCAAACAATAACAGCAAGAATCTGACATTGTAGGGAACTTTGATGAACTTATTAAACTCAGCCATGACTTGGTGTGAAGATGTAACTGACAAGTTTTAAATTTCGAGCACTGTTACCCCTTGGCCATAGAAAAAACAATCATGTGATTCAATTGGCTTACTGTTGTGTCGAGTTTTTGTTTGTTTTTTTTGTTTTTGTTTTTGTCTCTGTTTACTATTAAATCAAGAGAGAGATACTGCATTGATGTAAGAGGATTGAATTATTTTTCTTTCTGCTAGCTGATTGTTAAGCAATATGAAAGGATACATAGCGATTTACACACTCGTAAATTGAAATGAACCTCTGCATATATGTTTATTGTTGTAAAAATAACAACGTTTTCTATGTTAGACTGTTTTCTGTAAATGTCTGGTTTCCGATTTCTGATTTGATGGTGCTTTCATTTGCTTGCAGGACCAAGTTTGCCCAATACTTGATCTTGTATTGATTAGAGAGAAAAGTTTGTTTTTCTTCTTGCTATTGATTGTCTCAGAAAGTATTGGTTCAGCATGCCAGCACCTATGACTTAAAAAAGAAACAAAATGTAATGTGTTGCTTTGGTAGAAAACACTTTTCACCCATAACACTTGATTTAAAACATGTTCATGAAAAGGAAGAGAAAATTTGAAGCGTGTAATTCTATATATAATTCCTCGTTTCTCATGCAATTCTAAGATTCATCCTTTCCTTGTCAAACTCGTTTCTTTCGTGCCTTGGGATTATAATCTCAACAAAAGCTATCTTACTTGATTACACAGTTGTGTGCTATTCTAGTATTTGCATTAAAAAGCTGTGTTAAAAGTCACCAAAATATATTTTTCTCAATATAAAACCTCAAATGATATTCAACATTCCAAGATATTATACAACAGAAAAAAACAAAATTTGTGCTTTAAGAAAATATTTTTATATCAACTATTCTTTTACTCTAAGGGTATTGTAATCTTATATTTTGATCAATGAATTCTGCCTTTTACTGTAAAGCTTTTTGATGTTTCCATTATTGTAAGAATATACTCAGTTTTTAACAATATGTTCTTGTATTGCGTTACTCCCATATTGTTTGCATTTATAATTCTTTCCATTACCTAATGTCATTTTATGGGCTATCTCAAATAGTGCCTGCATTTGTTGAGCCTCATTCCACCAAAGAAAAATCATTTTTATTCATTACCTTTTTACTACTAACAGTGCCTTTTTTCCTCCTGTGCTTTTGCTTTTAATACTCAATAATAAAAACGAACACACACACACACACACACACACACACACACACACACACACACACACACACACACACACACAGATAGGGACACACACACACACACATATATGCATGAACACACATTACCAGTGCGCAGACACACACACACACACACACACACACACTCACACACTCTCGCCCACACACACACACACAACACCTTCCATCCTTTTAATGTTGAGAGAATTATTATTTTGCTTTGCCTTTACCTGTGTATTTGATTCTATCCCCCTGACACTTTTGTGCCTCTCCCTACTCAACTATATTTATATCTGCCCACATTTTAAACATTGCTTTTTCCCTTTAAAACATATTCAACATATATTTTAAAGCCTTTATTATTATTTAACTCCAGCCACTAGTATTGAATCAATAGCAATCCCCTACCTACCTGAACCAGTATTAACGATTTGTACTTGTCTTGGTTTTCCTTTGAATGAGCAATAAAGATGTGTTTACATTTATTCAATGTTGTCTCATTTTCTATTTTTGAATAATTATGATAGTATAAAACTAGAGTGAATGAATTTTTCACATCTCTCTCTCTCTCTCTCTCTCTCTCTCTCTCTCTCTCTCTCTCTCTCTCTCTCTCTCTCTCTCTCTCTCTCT
>JARDUL010071562.1:0-11838 GCA_030265205.1 Dirona pellucida | reverse complement strand
ACCACCCATCCCCAACTCCTGAACCACCCATCCCCAACTCCTGAACCACCCATCCCCAACTCCTGAACCACCCATCCCCAACTCCTGAACCACCCATCCCCAACTCCTGAACCACCCATCCCCAACTCCTGAACCACCCATCCCCAACTCCTGAACCACCCATCCCCAACTCCTGAACCACCCATCCCCAACTCCTGAACCACCCATCCCCAACTCCTGAACCACCCATCCGCCATAACTGCTCTTTCTCCGAGGGGCTCTCTGGGTCAGTAGAGGCAGATGTCCGAAAGGCCTTCCGGACATTTGCCTTGCTCCGGCTGTAGCTGCCTAGGATAATTTTCATGAGGCTGCAGAAGGTTCGTTCTTGAACTCGTTCTTGAACAAAATTGATCACAACCGTGATAATAGTCATAACAATATTGTCGAAGTTGGTGAAAATGGTGGGTGGAATAAGGTGCAGGGGATTCAAATCTGATAATAATGTCATGGGTGATGTCAAGTGGTGATTGTTATGGTTTGTGGTAATAGTCTTTGGTGGCAAGGATACTATGATTGTCATGGTGATAATATACTGTGGATATGCTGGTGATGCTAAGGAAAGTTGATTCTGATGACTATTTCGAAAACTTTGAAGAAAATATAATAAAATGGTGATTATTGTGCTTACCCTTCCAACGTATGTAGCGGTGGTCGTTTAGTGAATGTTGTCACCTCTACCCCTCTCTTTTTTACATAAAAAGATTGGTTATTAGCTATCCACCGATGATAGTACTGGCAATGACACGATTTACCTTTCTAATAAACCTTGGATATTAAATATATATTGAAGTGACACATTTTGTGTGAGACTATTGGTAGAAATGTAAAATCTTGATGAATAAAATGGAAAGGCCATGGGACAAGCCTAGTCTAATCATTATAATAATGCATTACATACACGCAATATCAGTTCAGTTATTTTATTGCTACAATGTCTCGTAAACACGGTCCATGTTGGGGTTTGTTTGCTTTGGGTTTGTTTTTTTTAGATCCATACGGTTAATAATCAAAAGCTGATCCCCTCGCACGGTTATAGTTCACCATTTCGATAGATATACCCTCTCAATTTTATGTAATCAGTTTATTTCATTTTCCTCCAGGTTGTCACAACTTGGTTTAATGGGGAGGATGGCAGACCGGCCCGTGACGTGGTGATGGTGTTACGATTTTTGGGGACGACCCCTGGCAGTTCCACTATCGTCCCTCTTCTCACTTCCTACTGCCAGCAACTCAGCTTCATGCACGAACTGCCTCCGGAAGACATTCCAGACGAGTTGTCACCCCTTACGCAGTACTTCAAAAAACTGATCCAGTTGGCAACCGAAGAAAGACCCCTGGTGCTTTTCTTTGATTCTTTGGATCAGCTCTCCGGTGCGGACGGTGCGCACAATCTCACTTGGATGCCAATCATGTTGCCTCCGCATGTCAAGGTCATTATTTCAGTGCTGCCAAATTACTATGGACTCTTGGATCTGCTGCGCGTCATGATTGACAACGAAGATTCATTCATTCAGATTCTGCCTTTGGGTGAAAATTTGAGCAGCACGATTATCCAAGCATGGCTAAAGGACGCCAACAAGTCCGTGACAGACGTTCAGTGGAAACTGGTGAATGAGGCCATCACAAAATGTAACTTACCATTGTTTGTGAAATTAACATTCGATGAAATCTGTCGGTGGAGATCTTACAGTAAACCAATAACCACCTGCCTGGCGTTTACAATACATTCCTGTATCATGATGTTGTATGAAAGAACAGAAACACAACATGGAAAGACATTAGTATCGCACGCATTCGGATACATTACAGCTTCGAAGAGTGGAGTTTCAGAACCTGAGTTGGAGGATTTAATATCACTGGACGACAAAGTCTTAAACGACATATACCAATACCATCTGCCCCCGGTGCGCCGCATCCCGCCTCTTCTTTGGACCAGAATCCGAAATGACTTGCCTGGTTATTTGAGTGAGCGAGAAGCAGATGGTGTGAATGTCATAGGATGGTATCACAGACAATTCATTGAGGCTGCAAAAGAACGTTACTTTAGAAACTTGAACTTTACGTCTCTTATTCATTCAAATACGTCAGAATACTTCCTTGGAACATACGGTGGAGGAATACCAAAACCATTTGAGTATTCTGATTTACAAAAGAGAAGATTCGCTAGCGTGATCGATGGGCCAGGAATGGCAGATCGAAAGGTACCTCCTCAACCCTTGGAATTTACAGACGACAATGGCAAAGTTATCCGACACAACCTACGTAAATTGAGTGAAATGCCATATCACCTCATCCGTTCTCATCGTTATGAAGATTTGTACAACAAAGTTTTCTTTAACTACAACTGGCTCCACGCAAAGCTCTCTTCGATGCCTCTTCAGTCGATCATCGCTGATTTCGAGGACATGTTAAATAACTCCTTTGATAAGGATGTAAAAATCATCGCTGATGCTCTTCGCCTCTCCGGTTCAATCCTCAGCCATTACCCCGACATGCTCGGCCCCCAAATATCGGGTCGGCTCCTTCCCTTCTATTGCCAAAATCTTAAAATCAAGGGATTGATTCAACAATGTGACACAGATGGGCTCCGACATTGTGCGTTAGTACCAGCATATCACTGCCTGCACACGCCTAGCGGGCCGTTGCAATTTTCTCTCGAGGGGCATCACCAGTTTGCCCAGTTTGGAATCGGGACGCCGGCTGATGGTAAAAGTCTTGTGTCTGTTTCCAATGAAATCGTCGTGTGGGATCTCGGAACAGGAGAAATTGCTCGACATCTTATACCCGGTATTGAAGGCATAATGCAAAACATGAACATTTCTCCGAATGGAAAGTATGCCGTCAGCTACACCAACAATAACCAAGTTGTCGTAAGTTCGCTCAGCACAGGAGAAACAAAAATAATCACTCCAAAACTTGACAAGAAGGACGATGCAATTAAAGGCACACACGCTTCCAACACTCAAATCGCTATCTGGACCAACTCGTTCTGGTATCTGTATTCTATGGATGGGACTTATCTCAACCAGTACAAGTCAGAACTTAAGATGCCTTTTTTGTCAGTCCAGCTAGATACGGAAGAAACAGGCGTTCATCACGTCATTGTAAAAAGCGGTGCAGAAAACGATACAGAAATGGCTCTGGAAGTCCATGATAAGTCTGTGAAAGCTTTTGAATTCCATAGTGCAATGGCATTGAATCAGGAAAAGAACATATTATATACATGCATAGAAATCAGTGATAATGCCGTGGTTGCATACACAAAAGAAGGCAATGCTTGGAAGTACGATAGGACTTTGGGTGAAAATAAGGACGCAATATTTTCCTTCTCGTTGTCTGAAGATGAACACTATCTAATTGGCACTGTTGCCTTGGGTTACAGGTTGTATGATCTCAGCACTGACAAATCTAGAGATCTTAAGCTTCCACAGGGTATCCGCAATATTCCGTCAAATTCCCTTGCTAGTCTGGTGGTCTTCACAAAAGGAAACGGATTTGTTGTTGCCGGGGTCAGGAAAAATCTGTACGTATGGGATGTGAAACAAGGCAACATGGTCAAGACACTGGATGCCCACTTCGGCAGGATTGTTGCTTTGATATCAGTCACCGCTGGAAGAAATCAAATAATTTCGTCTTCTATGGACAGGACAATCAAAGTGTGGAACTTTGACAAAATTCTTGAGGACGTTCATCCCATAGATAGACTGGATCGTCAAATCGAGTCAATTGCTCTGGCTTCTGAGTCGTCGCTTTGTGCCACCACTACTCGCAATACGGTGGCGTTATGGGACTTGGAAAGCGGGCGTCTTGTCAAAACATTCGTTGGAAACGCTAGAAGCGCGATCGTTTCACACGCTATATTGACAGCAGACGGAGAATATGTTGTCAGTGCTGAGTCCCCAAATCTGCTCATCTGGGATCTTTCCAAAGAGACACCAGTTGCAGAAGTCAATACAGGGGATATTCAAACAATTCTCCTCAACGAGGAAGATACCAGGGTGATCACTTTTGCAAAACTACCAGCAGGAAAAGCTCAGTGCATGTGTGTCACTCTTCCAGAAGGACAAGAAATATACAAGTTCGAGTACGTAGTAAAACGATTCTGCAACCCTGTGTTAACTAAGGGAGGTTTGTTTTTAGCTGTTCCCGCCTCAGACAAAAGCGGTGATGTTATCGGTGTTTATCACGCTAAAACGGGTGTTCGTACATACAACATCCAGTTGAAATACCAGAATTATATCGAGTTTACCCACATTGTAGCCATGCCACATGACCCACACTGGATTGGGGTAATTGACCCGGAAAAGGGAAACATTCTGGATGTGAAAAAGAAAGCTCTGGTTCGCACCGTTCCCCGTTGGAATGGTCACGCAATGCAGGACGGCAAAATTGGATTGTACGCCCCTGCTAGAGGCGGCTTAGAACTTATCAATTTGAAAAACACGAAGACGGTGAAAACTCTAATTCCCAAAGTTGCCGAGGGCGTGTTCCAGGTTACAGCGTTTTTCACTCAGAATGATCAACATGTCGTATATTACCATTCCAAACACAAAACAGTCCGGCTTTTCCGAATATCTGACGGCAAAATGATCGCCAACTACAAGACAAGTGCTGACGTGAAGGCAATCTCAGGAAATGACCAGGGTAGTTGTATAGTCATCGGTTGCGTGGACGGAAGTCTGACCACTTTGGCCATCGCTGACCAAGAAGACGAAGGCTGTCAAGAAATGATGGAATCCCTGCCGAGCAGAAACCAAAAGAGAAAACTCCAGAAGGGGGACGATGCTGACGGGAATGGAGACGTTCTCAATGCCAAAAACCCAATGGGCACGGCCCTTCAAGTTGCTCGCTTTGTAGCCAAAGCTAGGGGCCTACAAAAGTCTAGAGCGTGTGTACTTTCTTAATAGTAAGGGTTAGATTATTGGTCTTACATCCTACCCATTGATTTGAGTCATGGGGAAAAATGTGTGTAATGATTAAGTATAGTGGCCGACTGGTTCTAAAACTCATCTACTCAAATTACATCAAATTGTGTCCATTTTTTTGGTAGCATTTGCCTACTCCTCTCTTTAAACAGTAGAGAATAATAGAAGAGATAAATTATATTTTGAAATGTTTGAAAATATATTTTTTACTGTTGTGAAACGAAACCAAAAAAAATAATTTTACTATAAAATCTACAATGTGCTACAAGATAGCGTTGTCATAAAATGAGAGAACAGGGGACGGTGAAATCAAAAGGTTGCAAAGGCATTTTAGAAAGATACTTTCAGAACCAGTACACCCACCACCCTCTCCCAACCAACCCTAAAATACTCCCTAGCACCCCCCCCCCCCCTCCGCCATAACCACATGGAAGAGGTCCATTCCATAGAAAGTGAAAAGATTACCTGCTAAAGATCGCTTGAAATGAAAGGCATGTTATGATCGTGTGAAAGATAAGGTTAGAAAAGTCACTGAATGAACGGTGATTAAAAAGATAAACATGTCTAAACCTTGCGAACGCTTTTTGGAGCAAGTTTCCCCCCCCCCCCCACCCACCCACCCCACATGTTTTGTTTGTTTGTGTGAGCATGTGTGTGGGTGTACGAACTCGGTTTGAATCAGCAATAAACGTGCTTGAGCCAGCCATTAAAGCCCAACGTACAGCACAGTTAGACTCTAGTTGTGGTCCAGAGGGCCAGAAGGTACTCACAACGGACAGCCAGGAAATGTACAAAGTAAATCTGGCTGAACATTCAGATCTCTGTGACTGAGGAAATAGGCATTCGACTTGGTCAGTTCGACTTCCTGCACGTGATAGGATGATACCCCAAGCTTCTGAAGATGGTAAGGTCCTTCCATGATGAATGTAAGATACCGTCCAATATGATGGCTCATCGTAGGGAATCAGAAGGGGCGTGAAGCAATGTTGTTGTACTCGCCCCAACTGTTTGCTATCTTCTTCTCCCTACTTTCGCGCCATGCGTTCAGCCAGTCGGAAGATGGTGTCTTCATCCACAATAGAAGAGACGGTAACCTAGCCAACCTTGCACGTATGCGCACCAAGACAAAAGTGCGCCGAGTTCTGATCAGGTAGATGCTGTTTGCTGATGATGTCGCCCTAACTTCCCACAACGAAGAGGCACTACATACAGCATTTCATCAGCAGCTCGCTCACCAATCTGATGAGTTTGGGCTTACAACAGCCTTAAGAAAGCAAATAGCATGGGCCAGGACGCCAGCAGCTCACCAAGTATCTCCATTGATGATCACAGTCACAGTCAAGATGTTTGGAGGACTGTGCGTACCTCAACATCTCCATCAACTTCTCTCTGGACAACGAGAATCTAGAATCGACAAGACATCAACGGCGATTGCCCTCCTGACTATGACAATGACAGTGAAAGTATGGAAACATGTGCTTGCCCACCACCTACCTCAAAATGAATGGAAGTGTACCAAGCCTGCGTGCTCAGCACTCTTCCCTGTGGAAGTAAGGCGTAGACCATGTACCCTCGCCAAGAGCTGAGTCTCAACTCTTTTCATGTGCGTTGTCTGACAAGGACTCAAGGGAACACTTAATGTAATATAAATCGTATTTATTTATCTATTTTTAATTCTTGTTTGTTTTTCCTTGGTCATTTTATATATATTTTTTTATTTATTTATTTTTTATTTTTTTTAAATTGGCCTCATTTTAATCATTTCAATTTAATTTCTTGAATACCGTTTATGTAATTAAGACAACCCATCTGCGTCAATGCATCTTAAAGGAGCACGCGATTAATTCAACTATAGTCTAACTTTATCTGTAAACTCAAATATACGGCTATCTGTGTATATTACCACAATGCATGATGGGTATATATTACCACAATGCATGATGGGTAAATCACGTTTTGGAAGCTGACCAAGATTTGTTGGGGCGCTCTGGATACTATAAGGTCATACGCTCATTTCCGTCCTGTAAATATATTATTAATATATTCAATTATGTCGTCATTTTGCCACCCTCATGGGTGAAATATTTACCGTTGACCCAATATTGTTATTAACATTTTGATTTTGTTTGGGTACATGAAGTTATGTATGTACAAAATTATTGAATTGTAAATGTTTATACATATGAATTTAAATAGTTTATTTAATTATTTTTTTAACCCAAAACCAAACGATTATTCCTATAATTTGAGAGAGAGACAGGAAAATTCATTTCGGGGGGGGTTTCCCCATCAACTCAGTTCAGAAATTGTAGGAAGACGCGTTGTAAATTGGACAAACCAATAACATTTTTGTTTTGTTTTGGTTTTTTTGCTTGGGTTTGTTGTTTTTTTACTTGTTTTTGTTCTTTGTTTTGTTTATTGTTTGTTTTTTGTGGGGGGTTTTTAATTTATTTATTATTTTGTTATAGAGAAACAATGCCAATCAAATGCAACGCAGTCAAATTGTGCCCTAAACATTTTCCATTGTATTTGGGGAAAGTAAGAAACCCGCCAAGAAAAACATTATTGAACAGTCCTGTGCGCATTTTATATTATATTATATTATATTATATCAATATCATATTATTATTTCCATTTTGTAAAGACTTGAATCGTCTTAAGTTTAAATTTAAACCAGTTTCCCATGAATACCACAAGGTTATCAGTAGCTTTGGAACCAGCTCCTTGCCCATCCCTGGAGGACCCACAGGCAACAAGACAGTTTATTACATTGATGAACGTAAAATCGGGAACTCTATAGATCAATAGGGAATGACAAGCATGACGTGATCAGTCCATAATAAGCATTTACTTAGTCAACGTGATTTGAGTGGGGGGGGGGGGGGGTCGTCAAAGGATTTGGAATTGATTCTGTCACTGTCACACTCTCGTATGTCAATATTGTTGGTGTTTATTGTTTATTGATATTGCCACCTGATTGCACTCCTACATCAACATTAATGAATTCAATAAACATTTCGCTATGAAAATAAAGCATATTTATTAGGTGTTTATTTGTAGTAGAGAATATCAGAAATCCAATGCCTCGGTACAAGACTCCGCCATACACCAAATTTGGGGAAATTGGTTGATTTCCATAGAATCCATCTGGTGGTAGTAGTAGTAGACGACCACATTGTGGAGAGAAAAAAATACGTCCTGTCAAGGCAGTCTCCAGAAAGGCCTGGGTTCTAAAGGATCATTTCCATCGGTAGTTTTCGTGCCGTATTGGATGGGGCGCGTTTGGCGATTTGTTTGTGGTGTCCAACATCCGAAAGCGTCCCGAAAACTACTAATGAAATGACAAGATAGAAGCTCGACCACGTCTGTTTTGGTAACCTCAACACTCGATGGAGACCTCGGCCCTGTACGATACATTAGAAACAAAGTCGATTTTCATTCCTTGTTTGTTTGTTTTTGTTCATTTGGTTGGGTTTTGTAAAAGTAAAAAGGTAAAATACTTTGGTGTTTGTCGGGAGTCTTCATCCAATCCATCAAAATGTATCGATAGAGGATCCTTGTACTTGCATAACATGTACTCGACCCATTTTCACTATTATGATGAATGGGTAACAATGATTGTAATATTATTTTTAAGCCATTTCACAGCTCATGTTGCTAGCCATGTCTACCCATACCCACGTTATAAATACACACTGATTCTGTCGACCATTATATTTGAAGTAAACAAATAGTACTTAACACGTGATTTACTGACAAGAAGGGCTGACTTCCATAATGCGTCGGGGATACTAAAGAAAATAATGCAAGGATATCAGGGACCAAAAATCCACATGAATATCAGGGTGCAGACACATCAAGAAAGAAACATCTGACTCTGGTTGAAACACCCGACAAGTCACACAAGTGAAGTTGACAATGCAAAACTGACGGATTTTATTGGTAACACTTATAGACTAATAAAATATGGTTGTTTATAATAATATATAAACAGAAACCATAAATTTCTCTTTATATTTATAGTCGATATAAAATATTTTGCACACACTAGTCACCACCCACGTTGCATTTCAGCACGATGCATTTCAGTAATTGTCGAGGTGACCTTAACTGTAATTTAACACCTATTGAGCTGGTAATAATACTATTCCCCAGTTTGTAATAGCCCTGATCATCTCTTGTGCTTTTCACTTGTCTACATCAAGTATTTTTCCCCAGTGGAAGCTCTATGGAAAGTTCCAGAGATTGAATATCGACCAAATTGACTGGGTTTCCAAATTGGCATTGGCAGGGTCAATGGGAATTTTGGTTTTCTCCCAATTATAATAATGGGATATTAAAGCCCTTCAGCCTATTTTGTTACCTCATTTATACAATAAGAATGTTGCCAAGATGATTCCTTCATTATAACCAAGAAAGTTAAATGAAGAAATGATGTCAATGTCACACACACACAAAAGAAGTCTAAATTAATGAATTCATCCCAAATAGGCAGCCACACATCCCAAATTATGGAAATATAAGAGAAAAGATTGTTTCAAGATTTTGTCCTCTTTTCCCAGGTTTCCCGATGAGAAGTGGGGTTGTTGATTGAAGGCCTCAACACCTTCACTCTTAAGTCAGGTTTAACCATAGGCTGTAGTAAGATAGAACCACCATGCGAAGACTGCCCTGAATGAAAGTTGGGCAGATCCAGCAATTCCACAGAACAGCCAGTGGGTGATTTTAAAACTCAGTAAATAAAATAACAGTATTCTCCCTTTAACTTTAACCCCACTAAACTCAAAAAGGGCATAAAAACAAAACGCTTTAAAAGGCAATCCAAAACATTTCAAAAATATATTTTTAATCATTAACCATACATATCAAAAAGGGATGATGTTCACATGAACAGTGACTTGCACATCTTTACAGTACAATAAATTTACATAGGATTCTCTTTGGCAATACATATATCTTTTGCATACTCTCTCGCACTGACATGCTCTTCAAAACAGGGATTCTTGAACTCTCATCATCGTGTCTCCTAACATATCTAAAACTTACATCATCCCACCCCCTTATACACACAATTTCCTGTAGAATACCCCCCTACAAGTATAAGAGGATATCCCCCATCCCAAAAGAATCCTTGCTCAAATATTGAACAAAGTAACAAAATATAGGTACGGTACATCACCAAAAAAAAAAAAGAAGTCATGTCAAAGGATTCATATCTTGCACATCTGATCCCCCTTTCGTTGTACAACCCACAAATACATACAGACATGCCAATGCATTCTCAATTGAACACACCATTTGCTGGGAGTCGCATACCACTTGTGACACAAAACAACTCATCAAATGTCCTTCAACCTGGGTCCATTGTGGCCATACTAATCAAGGTGAAGAATTTGATCCTGCTTGCTGATAACTAGATGTTTTCATATTTAAAAAACAGCTTCAATACCATCAATATAAAATGAATGCATTAACATGGAGGTTCCGTTTTCAAATATTAATTTAACTCTTACTTTACCATTTACCAAAATATCGGTAGTAAAATTTAAAAAAACTTCAGTACCATTTATCTACCAATATTGATTGCACAGCATGTCAACATTTAGTATCATATGAAACTGGTTCGGACAGTTACACAATTTGTACGGTTTAAAACATAGTGACGCAATTTCAATCAAGAATGTGAAGTTTGTTTGTTGAAATTGTTATTTTTCTGTGATTTTTTTACATGACCTCCCATTGTGATGCCGCATTTAGTGACCTTTTATGATAACTAAAGTTTTCACATTACAAACCAAATTTTCTTTTTCCCAGCAGTTAAATAAAATATCATTCCATTGATTGACATAATTAACAAACACTATACCCTTTTGTAAAGACACCTACGGGTTCAAATCCCATTCTTAAAAAATGGCGGTCAGAAGTGCAAAATTAATGAGGTATAGAAAGAGTTCATTTTACCAAAACTTGCACAAATCCTTTTAAGGATGAATATACATAAAAGTTATTGAACACATAGATCTAGTATACACAAATGAAACAACAAAAATTTTAAAAACAAAATTGGACAAAAAAAATTGACAACAAGAATGATAAAAATGACTCATTATGGGTATTCCGTTCATTTGCAATCAACAAATAGATGAAAAATGGAATACTTGTGCATCAATTTTGAATAAAAAGAGAATTGAGGCCGAATAGGTTTAACATATATATGAGAACACAATGACGCAACCAAAGCCAAAATGTTGAATGAACACAATTATAATAAATGAATACATAAGTTTACTTCTCTTTTTAAAAAATAATACCTGAAACAAATCATGATACCAACGACTAGTTTATCTTATGACGAGATTATCTGATCACCCTGTCTTGGTTTTTATACAATCCTGAATTATCAACTTCAATACATCAATTCAAACCCAACATGATCATACAATGGAGATGAAGATGGGCAAATTTTGGCATGAAATAATATCAATTACCCGGTAGGCCTACTTGTTTCTACCCCCACCCCCCTTCAAGGTAACTATCGTAAACATTTTTTCTTTCACACTTGAGCACCTTTGTAGCACCAACCACTTGCCCCTTCTATTCAGTATCAAAAATACACAAAACAATGCATTGACTCCTCTATTGTCCATCTTAAGGACATGGCAACACCAACGACACCATGCAGTGACCAGATTATAGTGAAGAAGATGAGCAGTTCTAAAAACAAATGAAACATAAACATAAAGATTAGAACTGAAGGGTAAGGGCGAGGATGGGAGGAGAGAGAGAGAGGGAGATCGGAGGAGAGGAGAGAGAGAGAGAGAGAGAGAGAGAGAGAGAGAGAGAGAGAGAGAGAGAGAGAGAGAGAGAGAGAGAG
>JARDUL010071341.1:0-11839 GCA_030265205.1 Dirona pellucida | reverse complement strand
GTAGTATTATTAATATTACCATTAGTATTATCATGATTACTATTATTATTATTATTATTATTATTATTATTATTATTGTCATTATCATCATCATCATCATCATCATCATCATCACCATTATTATTAATATTATTGTTATTATTTGATGCTTTGTATAACCTTTTACAGGGTGCCACCTTTACCGTCTACCTGCATCCGGCGAGAGCTCTCACAGAGCAGAAAGAGGGATCGGCCACTCTCGTGTAGATTGATGGCATCTTCAAAAATGGCAAGCGTCCACAAGCAAATAACTCTATTGTTGATATCATTGAACACAAATGAACTGGGTACATCAAATTTAAAATTCAATGGGGACCTTGACCTTTGTATTGATTTTGGAGAAAGTTAAGGTTATAATACTAATATGAGGGAAACTTTAAAATGTGTTTTTTAGTGATGTGATATTACATCCAATTTGATCCAACACTATCTGGGGAATGCAAAAACCTTCAGTTCATACTGTGACTGGATTTTCTGTTTCTGATGAAAGACACCGTGGAATTTTAATATCATGAATATGAAGGAATAGAAACTGATGAGCTTCTACTGAAGATGTGGCAACAGGCTTTGAAAACCAAACATAGTCCCAGGAGACAAGGATGCATTCTTAGCCTGCTTCTTGGATTCAATTAAAAATAATGGGAACCAATCAGAGAACGAAAAAGAGGTTTTTTTGTAATCAGGTCTCCGTTAAAAAAAAATGTATATACATAATATCCTTGTTGTGATTTGAAAATGATGGGGGAATAATTGATGAGACACAATGGGATCTTAAACACACTGTCACACTACTGAATAAGGAACTTCAGAAGGACTAAAATGGATGAATGAAAATGAACTGTTGATAAGAAGAAGATAAAGGCTATGGTCGTAAGCAGCAGGGAATTATAAGATACGTTTTTAACTGGTATGGGGTAATGATTAAATCAAATGCCAGTGTAAAATTAAACATAGATCAGAGGCAAAGTAACTGAAGTATAGTATGTTCAATTGGACAATTTTTTGCAGGTAAAAGATAATCATCTATTTATGATTCAAAATAAATATATAAATGGCATTTATGCATCGCATATTCACGATCGTCACCATGCTCAAAGTGCTTTACAGTTTGTAGCACATTTGCCCCAGGAAAGCAATGGAAACCCTCAACCCTTAATACACCACATTCAGCCTGTTAGGGGCGAATACAATTTTTTGGACAAGGACATTACGCTGCTTACAACCCAGTCGAGCTTAATGGTAATGAATCCAGACTAGATAGTAGAGACGAAAGAAGGAAACAAATAATATAAAAGAAGTTTCTTGAGAAGAATGTATGGCAAAACTAAAATATACAAAATCAGAAGTACAAGAATCATGGAACATCTTAAAACAAATTGGTAGATCTGATTTAAGACTATTTGAACACACATGAAGAATGGAATGAAGATTGATGTGTCTTAGAAGATATTAGATTGTAAACACATGGGAAATTTGTCTCGAAGAAGATGAAGAAAGAAACTAATAAATGTAAATTTTAGAAAAGATAGAAACTACGTAGATAGGTGGAAAGAAAAGACAGAGAATATACAAACAGCAATGAATGAAAGGAAGAGTAAGAAAGAATAGATTTTCTTTTATCTTTTGTTGTTGGTATATGAAGATGTCCCTGATCCATTATAGTTCCCCAACAAAGGCAATGATAATAGTGCCTGTGACAATGGTCTACACAGACGACGTGATACTCTAAAATGAAATGTGGCCCTAGTTATTATTTAGGTAGGTGGAAAAACGATTGTTACCATCAAACAATACAAACAGGGAAATAAATTCTATGACCTACATCTGGAGACAACAGAAGCTTTTTGTGGGTTTTTAGTTATTAATGCTATTAGCTAAAGTAGGCATCGTGATAAAAGATGAGTTTATTGTCCGTAGCCCTGTTCAAGTACAGACTCACCGACTTAACATCATAATTTATTCCCTAGCGTGTCATGTTCACTATCTTTCTCGTTTAGGAAATTAAGCAAAATATTTGCTTGCAGCCTAACCACTAAGGCACCTGAAATGCATGGGACAGATAAATTGTAATAGTGTCCTCAGGCGTTGCAGTATGTCAATAATGTTGGTTGTGATCAGTGGCAGTCCCAGATATAAAAGATACATCTGCTGTTCAATATTTGATGAAAATAAAATCAGTGTGACCCTGACACAACAAACACTGCAATCAATTAGATCTGATAAGATAAGACTTTATTGTCCAAAAAAACGTCACATTTCCATGGTGTTACATAATTTGTATAAAAAACAATACTCATCGCAGCTCAAACTTCCACTCACCCTATTTTCTTTCTTCCACACAGTCATTTCATCCACATAAAGATAAATTCGTCTACTTTTTTTTTAGATAATATAATAAAATGAAAACATACATATCTATATAAATAAATGTCAACCTTTACATGGTGAACTATGCAATAAATAACACAGAATGAAATGTGTCTTTATAAAAAATGATGGTGATGGTAAATATTTGGTGGATGATGGTAAAAAGGATCTTCTACATGTAGCTTTCTATTATTGCATATCATTAACATGTATCTTTTTGAATGTTTGGCAATATTTTCCTGAAAAAGGCATCACGTAATGAATTAAATATTTTCATGAATCATAGATTTGATGTCATTAATTGCTTCCTTTCATGATTTTCTATATTGCGTGTTGCGTTTATCAACTTGTTTATTCATTCATTTTATGTGTTTATTGTTTCATTCATTTATTTATCCATTACGACTTTATTATTTCATTCATTCATTTCTTCATCCATTCATTTAGTGCTGTCTATACAGTATGTTCGAAAGGGTTTATTCCAACACACACATTTTTACTGAAAAATATGCCTTACATGACATGACTCTACACAGTTGTAGAAGGCCTTTTGTGTCCAATAGTAAATCAGAACAACCAGAGAGAGACACAAGGCCTAGACAAATTTAGAGCCTAATACCATTGATAATCTCCATCAAGGCATTTCCTCACCTTATTTCCAAAAATAGGACGCCATTCTGTTCCCAATCTAAGTGATTTCCACCATTCAAACACTGGTGTGGAGAACAATGATTAAATGGAAGCAAGAAATGACTAAGAGGCAAGGTGGCCTAGTGGTTGGGACAGCGGACTCTCATGGCGAAGATCGTGAGTTCGAATCCTACACCAGTCACTTTGTTTTGTTTTCCTTGGGCAAGAAACTTTACTCCAATTGCCTCACTCGACCCAGGTATAGAAATGCGTACCAGCTAACAGCTGGGGAAGTAATCTGCGATAGACCAGCGTCCTATCCAGAAGGGTGACGTATTGTCACTCTGTCCGCTTCACGCTACGGACACCGGGATAAGCACCGGCTTTATGGTAATTAATTATATGAACAAAAAAAAGGAGGAGAGGAGGAACAGGAAAAGGAGAAATCAAAGGACGAGAAGAAGACGAAACTGAAGATGAAAAAGAGGAATGAAAACATACCATGGAAACATATTACTGAAGAAACAAAACTTGAGGGCATCTTCAGAACATGTCATCTATTTCCTCCTCAACGATTGACAACGCCTCAAGTCCTCGTGTGTTTTTGTTTTTAGTGGTGTGCTGTTTAAATATATTATACCTCTTTGTGACGTGTGTATATTTGTTGTTGTTGTTCTTTGATGGTTTGTTTGTTTTTGGTTTGGTTTTGTTGCTTTGTTTTGTTTTTCATTTGCTTCGCTTCTGTGGAAACAGCAGCTGTATGAAAATTGAAAAATTGCACATCAGAAGTGGCATTTCTAAGGGACATAACTGCATATCAGATATGATGAGAAAATTAAATGAGTTACATCCCTTGTAATGACTACAAAGTCGTGGCTGCCTGAAGTTGGATGGTCTTTTGTCTTTTACTGTAGAGTAAATTTACTCTTCGGGATAATAATAAAAATAATAATAATAATAATAATAATAATAGACAAAATAATGATGATAATAATGATGATGATGATAATGATAATATTATAATGATGATGATGATGATAATATTGATGATAATAATAATAATAATAATAATAATAATAATGATAATAAATATAATGATAACTGTTTTAGTAATAATGATGATAACAATGATAATATCAATAATACTACTAATAATTATAATAGATGACGATGGCGATGATGATGATAATAGTAATATGGTGATAATAATAATGATATTAACGACAGATGGTTTGTTATCTTTTCCCTTAGGAACGTGATTAAAGCGTGTAGTGACCAACTCTGTGTCTGTCCGAGGACGGTGCACACGCACATATACAGCACACACTCGATGTACCGCCATTCACTCTATAATGCCGACTTTCTAATGGTCTCGCCGTTTGCGTTTTAACGAGGTTTGAGTGTAATGACGTTTATGTTGACGGTGTGATGGGCTACGTTCAGATATAGGAGAGAAGAAACTTTGTCATGTTCATATGTGGAAGAATTTGTATGGAAATGAATGGTCAAAGTCTCTAGCCGATCTTATTTGATAATCAAAATATGCAAACTCGGTGATGCGCCTCCCCAGACCCGACATAACTTCTTCCAAAAACGCACCACACAAAGAAACTGTCTGGCCGAGGAAACTGTCTGGCCGAGTAATTAGGCTATTGGATTCGGGATCGAGAGGTTCCGAGTTCGAACCCTGGCACCGTGAGTTAGGTGAACGACTCTTTCCCCACTAGACCCAGGTGTGAATTGAATACGTTCCCGTTTACACAGACATTAACTATTTGTCAGAATACTAGGATGTTGCTATACTGTATGCTGCCCGAGGAGTTGAGAAGGCAATGGAATGATACAGTCTGTCGGTGGATAAAATGTGTAGCGTATTCAAGTATATGTGACTATAAACTCGTCTTTACGTTTTTTTAAAGAGTGACTGACATTTTACTGTACTAAGAAGTCGAAGTCACCACGCCTCTGAGCTACCCCGGCGGTCCTTATTCCAGATTAAACCGCATTAACGTCAAGTTAAATCAGTGCGTTGGGTCGAAGAAAGTAAGGCTGTGGTGATGGATAAAAGTATACCATTTTTTAAGGAAGCAATGATGGCTTCTAGAAGCTAAAATCCGAATAAGAAGCATACCAAAAAAAAAGGAAAATCGTATAGCTCTAAGTGTAAAACGAGTAACAAAATAAAGAACGTTTAGGGTTTCCCCTTCATGAGCTAGCAAACACCTAATATAACATAAAACAATCTCAAGCAGGCTGTATCAGATACATGAGTTCTGTGCAGTGTCACCTTCCTTTTCTTGCGTACCTCTTATTAATTCTATTTAAGGGAGATAACTGTATAGTTGAGTCAAGATAAATGTAAAAAAATACTTAATGCGAACTGATGTTTATATTTATATTATTAGCATTATTCTTTTTTTTCATATTATTATTATTATTTTTTATCGAGTGATTAATTCTTTTTCATGGATTAACGCTGGCTGAGTGATTAAGGTACAAGAAAATTTACTACTATTACCTATTTTGAGGCACTTCAAGAGACACTTTTTAAAAAACAAAAATCACATCGTTCGGAATATAATAAACAAGAAAACTAGGGTAAATTACATGTACCTATTTAATTTACCAAAACTCAAACACTTTCGCCGATGTGTGTGTGTGTGTGTGTGTGTGTGTGTGTGTGTGTAAAGAAAAAACGACGTTTATTTTTGGTATTTTTTCGTAATATACTTTAAAGACAAATGCCCCTATGGACAAAACAAAGGCAGTTTGTTTACATAATTAAATGTTCGTCATTTAGCATACACTTTCGAGCCACTTCGGAGATGCTGAAATGAGTTGGGTGACAGGACGCTTACCTCTTTGTGTATTGCGACATCAGAAGATGTTTGTCTAAGGGGCTGGTTGGCATGTGAATAAAAATAAAAGAATGAGCCAATATAGTTATATTTAAAAAAGAAAATATCCGAATGAAGTCTTTGTTTGGTCGTGCCTTCCAAAATCTGTTGGTAAGAAGGAGGTATTATGACAAAAAACGAAAGCTTCTCTCATGGAGGAAATCCCTATACACACACACACACACACACACACACACACCCACACACTCACTCACTCACACACACACACACACACACACCCGCCCGCACACACATACACGCCCACACGCTCACTAATACAGTTCGCTCATTAATATTTCGATTATACATGATATATTTATTTCTTTATCATTTCCTGTCTACCTGTCGGTGTAAAGATAAGTGCGGACGAACTTTCGCCATTGATCTCTATTCAGAGTCTTCCTCTTTGCATCCAAATACCTACAACCCCCTCTAATCTATCACCTATGATATTATTGTTTCTTGCCATACTTTGTTTGGTCTACCTCTTGGTAATTTACCTTGTTGCCTACATTCTAGAATTTGCTTCGGAATCCTACTTGCATTCATTCTATTTACATGTCCAAACCATCTGAGTTGATTTCTATCTATTTTATTTTCTAAGCTTTCTGCATTTACTTCATCCCATATTCTAGTGTTTCTAATTTTATCTCCTCTTGTTTTACCTATGGTCTTCTGAGAAATGTCATGTTTGATGCTTGTAACCTACTTTTGTCACTGCTGTTAAGAGTCCAGGATTCACTTCCATAATATGAGGTTGGACAATCTATTGAATTATAAATAGACATTTTAGTTTTGTTATAAGCTCCTACTACCAAGTCACCTGCAAATGCTAACATTTTTAGTTGGACTGGTTTCATTTTTCACATGCCTACACTGAGTGGCATTCCCTTGCACTATTTTGAGATTGTATTCATAAGTATTATAAACAATAATGGGCTTAGAATAACTCGGACCATACTTTCTGGTTCATTGTAAAAGTTTTCGTTTCTATCTTCTGATACTCTTGTCCATTTATGGGTGTTTTTATGCAAGAAAAATATATTTGCAATGTCAAGATTATTACGGATGCAGAAATCTAGCAGCATTTCGCCATTTAGGGTAATTACATTTTCACCTTCTTTACCAATTACACCAAAATAGTTCTCATGTTTATTGCCTACCCTTGCATTAAGGTCCCCTAGAATCACTGTGTCTTGATTTGGTTTTATGCCCCCGGCCCACACACACGCCTACACACACACACACGTACATTATTACCTTTCGCTCATTAATCTCTCGATTGTACACATCATAAAATGTCCAAGTACAACACGAATAGATTGATCGTCTGGGATCAGGCTTTCAAAATCACAATGTAGTCTAAATTGTCATCAAAGCGTTTCCTTTCAATTTCGTTCTTGATGCACTGTTTCCCCCCTAGCATTATCACTGTGACTGTCCATAAATACCGCCATGATTAGACAAAACGTGACGGTTGTCAATAACGCGAATTGTCTCATTGATAAAAAAAAACCCAACCTATATATAACTAAGCCCTCGTCCCTCTATCGATTTTAAACAATGAGTATAACTGTATGAATGGTAGTAGAACGCAAGCAACCTTCACTCGTTGGTCCCTATTTCTATAATATGATATAATAGTGAGCCGACTCACACAGATGACGTGTGTCCCTTACCTCCCTCGGTTGCAAGCAGTAAAACATAGTTGCAGATGATATAACACAAGCTTCTTTGTACGACGATACGAAACTTGTTATTGTTATATCTACAACTATTTTTGTATATGTTTTACCTGGCTTCCGGCAGTCTCACCACGTTACTCTTGGTTGTAAGCACTATTTTGTCCTTGTCCAAAAATTGTGTTCGCGCCCAGCAGGCCGCGTATGGAGTATTCAGAGTGTTGAGTGTTTCCAGGGCAAATGTAAAGTGCCAAGAGCATGATGATGATCGTGAATACACGCTATATAAATGTGCATTTACATTTACATTTACATTCTAGAGGACAGGGGGGGGGGGGGGGGTAAATACATTCCTTATCATTGCCACTGTTGAGACTGGCAAAAACTATAACGTTGGATGTAATGACAACTTAACAATAAGTTACCGGAATCGCATCGGTTATATTATGTAAGATATTGTCCATACATGGGGTCCGAAATGCTGGAGGGCATCTACCCACCTCAGTGTTTGCATTGCTCTCGATCTCATTCGTTTATAGCTTGTGTTTAAAAGGTTATAAATAGAACGAGAGGAATCACCGTGACGTCATGTACCCAAATGGAAACCCCATGAGGATTTGTTTCAGTGTTGGCAGATAATGACTAAGTCCAAAAAGGTGAATACTGTGATAACTTAATTAATACAACTCGACAAAGGGCAACGCACGAATAGGACTGATCGCAGTGTCCCGGATTGAGTGGAATTCATTCATTATGGTAGACAGAATGATAGTGGGATAATGTAACAGTGCCAGTGAGAGAATAGAACAGAAAATAAAAAAAAGATTTTCGTCGACCGGGGTAATCGAACCCATGCCTGCCACAGCAACTCCGCCTCGCCGTAAACAGAAAACAAGCCTACTACCTCTGGACTATTAATCCGCTCGCAGTGATTATTCCCAACAGCGAAAACCGGAACTTTCATGTCCATATAAGGTGTTGACCAAATATGGTACTGGGCTTTCCGGGGTGAGGTTGGAATAGGGTGTAAATATTAGGTCCAAAAGTTATTCATTACTCATTTTCTTCAACCATTCCTGTACATTATAAGGAAGTTAGTTAAAATTGAAAATGTTAATGGTGTTAACATGATATTAATAACGATGTTGTTTCCAACACGGTTGGGAATAATAAAAAGTAGTATTCCCAACAGGGTTGGGAATAACGACAGCCTAATCCGCTACCCCTCATTATGGTGGTTACCGTTTCCGTGACACATTCTGTAGCCATGACGATGAATCACTCAGATCCAGATTTCGAGTTCCACGAGGAGAATATGATCCCTTGCAATGTCAAAGTTTCCGAAAAAAAAACCCAACTAAATCTCCCGTCTTCTTAGATACCCAAATTGCCCAAAGCTCACGCCCTCTCCAGTCCTTCCGATATCGAAGTGTATTGCAATGCGCCAAATTATGAGGATTTTATTAGGAATATTAATTTATACCAGGCAGGTGATCATCCTAAGATATCTACCCGATTTTACTGACACTATTATTAGCCATACACTGGTCAATGTTAACAATATTTTTGTAACTAGTTTGGTGTAGTATTGGTTGTCACCCATCAGCAATAATCAGCAATAGGGAACGTCACATCAGGGGCATGTGGTATTATAATATAATATATTATTATTTGTGTGCGTGCGTGTGTATGTGTGTGTGTGTGTGTGTGTGTGTGTGTGTATCTGACAGAGAGTGAGTGTTTGTGTGTGTATGTGTGTGTGTGTGTCTGAGAGAGAGATGGAAGAGAGAGAGAGAGTGTGTGTGTGTGTACATGTGTGTGTGTGTGTGTGTGTGTGTGTGTGTGGTTCTGGGTGTCTGCAGGCGGATATGACGTCTTCACGCCTAATGTGATTTGTTTATCCATGTACGGGTTCCCGCTAGGAAATGTCCAATCACGGAACTGTTCTCATTACAATTATGATAATTGTTAACTTGCGGTCAGAAAGTGATTACAATATGATATTGAAGGATGCCAACATATCATTAGTTGATATCTAAATTGAAGGCTTAGTAGGAGAGCTACTTCTAAATGGAGAAGAAAATTGCAGTGTCTTTGTGATGTTCTATTAGCATCAGGCACGGAATGGTATTCTAGGGACATTAATTCTATGTCCTTGTCAATTTAGCTTTGCTGATGAGATCAGGGTACTGTTTGATGTGGTTGGGACTGCGTGTCTCACGTGCCATTTTGGGTCAAAAATGTTAAAAGAGACCAATGATGATTGAATTATGTAAAACTGAAATATGAAACAGTTGGCCGTCTTCGCCAATGTCCTTTAGAATATTTTTATTCTAATCATGAATTTATATTTTCAACTTTAAACATTTCTATAAACTTAAGAATACTATTTAATCCTCGTCCAGCACGCAATCAAAACAACAAAGTCTGAACTATTGTAATCATGTTATATGTAAATATCTAGATATGTGAATGGGCATTGATGTACAAGTTCCAGAGCACCGTCATGGTGAGCTTTTGTTGGGCGATATTGTTGGGGAGCCGATGACGCAGTGGCTAAGTCACTAGCCTTTGGTTCGAGAAGACGCGGGTTCAAATCTCGGTGAAATGACTTTTTCCCCAAGACCTTGATCCCACTTTGTGGCGCTGCACTGCCGCTAACGCCTGGGTTATTCCGGTCTGACCTCGTAATTGACCCTAAAGACAAATTTCCCCCTGGGGTGAATAAAGGGAATTTATTTATTTATTTATTTATCTATTTAAAGCCTGTTCTTACTTTACATTAATATCATCGTATTGCCAATACAAATCACTGCATAGTGAAGCCTTACCGAAATAGCATTGTCTGATTCATCTAATTCTATACTTTGTATACATGGTTTGGTTCCCTCAATGAACCTTTTATCTTCGGGCAGACAGGGGATTAGACCCTTTTAACCATTCCGGCCAAATGATTAGCAGTGAGTGACCTATGGGTCTTTGAATCCCCCCGCGTATTCCTGACATGTATAACTTTAACGACACTACACCATCTCAATAGCCTTGTTGTGCTCATGGCAATTACATTCTATCTGTAATAGTAATAAGACTAGTGATTTAGTTGAATCCCCCCCCCCCTCAATTTGACCCTTATGCTCTGAAAGGTACTGGAAAATAGGTACTGGAAAATAGGTACTGGAAAATGTATCAAATTGTGCGTTTGATTTTGGTGCCCTATAGATTGTTGAAATCTTACTTCATTTTCAATGGCATTTCGTCATGATATTTTAGATATAAAACGCATTTGGGGCTCATGGCTGCCTGTGTCCTCGATTAAGGTCATTGTTAATGTATATAGATATATAATGAGGGCAGTGGGGGTCAAAATGTAGGATCTGAGAGCATTACTATCAAAGATGGAGAATATGTATTTCTAAATGTGTCACTTTCAAATACCACTATATTTTATTTTTTTTCTTTAGTTGCTGACTTGTTTGTTTGAAGATTTGTGTTTTGTTGTGTGTGTGTCGTTTATTTGTTTAGCTACAATATAGGCTAAATGAATGAATTTTGAATAAGTTTAAAAAAACAAAATCAGAACTCGTAATCATGACCACACTATCCATTTCCATTTGCACTCTAATTTTCTCGATTGTGTCATGTTACTTGTCTTTTCCTTACACAGCACATTTCATATTTCCATTGTGGGTGACGCGGGGACGCTAACCTCAATGGTTGATTCTAAGAAGGGATGGGAGGCGCGGATGGTTTATTTTCAAACATCTGCCAGATATGTGGGGTAACTTGAGAAAATAGCAAACAAAGACCAATATATTATGTCGGTGAGTGTAATATGAGGTAAATATATCAATCATTTTTGTACAATCACAGCAGTTCGTACAACGTCAAGGATATAATATTATGACTAACTACACTGTGGGCGTCGAAGAGATTCTAGATAGACACTTATTCCACCGATGATAAGTTGGGCTCAGTAATCTAGATAACCCGTAGAACTAACTACCTAGTCTAGCTCATTGTTACCACATTCCCCTCAATCGGTCGTCGACCTACATTTCATTTCCACTATTTCTCAGACTAGGGAGACGGTGTATATATTATATTATACGGCTGAGGATGGTGGTGGTGGTGGTGGTGATAATGATGTTGAGATGATGATGATGATGATGATGATGATGATGATGATGATGATGATGATGATGATGATGATGATGATGATGATGA
>JARDUL010071230.1:0-11839 GCA_030265205.1 Dirona pellucida | reverse complement strand
GTATAGTATGAGTTGGTTTCAGTGCGTGTGTGCAGCGTCTAATGTGTATAGTATGAGTTGGTTTCAGTGCGTGTGTGTAGCGTCTAATGTGTATAGTATGAGTTAGTTTCAGTGCGTGTGTGTAGCGTCTAATGTGTATAGTATGAGTTGGTTTCAGTGCGTGTGTGCAGCGTCTAATATGTATAGTATGAGTTGGTTTCAGTGCGTGTGTGCAGCGTCTAATATGTATAGTATGAGTTGGTTTCAGTGCGTGTGTGCAGCGTCTAATATGTATAGTATGAGTTGGTTTCTGTGCGTGTGTGCAGCATCTAATGTGTATGAGGTTGTTGTCTTGTGTACTGGTATATTTTATTTATGTTTGTTCAAGTGAGCACGCATGAACGTAGATATTGTCTCGTGTAATCATTTGGATGTGGTTGCTTGTATTTATCTACATCAATATGGGTGTGTATTCTTGATTCATGTTTTTGTGTTTCAATGAGCATTTGTAAACCAAACAAAAAAGGCCTTTTGGACAATGAAGATCATATTGTTATTATTATCATTATTAATATCATCATCATCATCATCGTTGTCGTCATCATTATTATTATCGTCGTCGTCGTCATTATTATTATTATTATCATTGTTAATATCATTGTTATTATTATTATTATTATTACTATTACTATTATCATCATCATCATCGTCATGGTCGCCGTCGTTATTATTATTATTATCATTCTTATTATTATTATTACTTTTATTATAATTATTATATTATCATCATCATCATCATCACCACCACCACCAACACCACCACCACCACCACCACCTACCTTTGATACAACATGTTTTATATTTTAATTTTGTAGTTCCAACGCGGTAGTGTGTGATACATCAGCAATTCACTATGACTATGAGGCTATAATTATCTGCATACTTTATCTGACTCAAATCTCAAACTTTTCCTTATTATAGTATGCAACACATGCTGCCTGACTCTATTTGGATGAGATTAGGATGAGCTCTTGAATGAATGTATTTTGTTATTTGCTAACTAAGTGGTTGATTTGAATATCAATTATTGAATTCTTTCATTTTGAATCTTCATAGTGGAGTGTTTACTCTAGCTTTGTTGTCGAACACATAGATAAAACAAGATTAGACCCTACAAGTTATTCCTAGAGAAGAAACTAGCAACAAATCTCGTGATGATGGAGAAAAAAAAGAAAAAAAAGAACTATTACTATGATGATTATTATATGCCTCTATGGTAAAATTCCCCCCAGTTTCTATGGGTGTTTGGTTAATACCGGAGGCTACAATACCATGTTGTCTGGTCCAGATATGAATGATATTGAACAGTGCATTGCTTCTTGCACCACAACAGTGGCAGCAACAACAACATTGGCAGCAACAGCAACAACAGTAGCAGCAACAGCAATAATAGCAGCAACAACAGTAGCAGCAACAACAACAGTAGCGGCAACAACAGCAGCAACAACAACAACAGTAGCAGCAACAATAACAGTAGCAGCAACAACAGTAGCAGCAACAATAACAGTAGCAGCAACAACAACAGTAGCAGCAGCAACAACAATAGCAGCAACAACAACAGCAGCAGCAACAACAACAGCAGCAGCAACAACAACAACAGTAGCAGCAATGACAACAGTAGCAGCAACAACAATAATAGCAGCAATGACAACAGTAGCAGCAACAACAATAGTAGCAGCAAGAGCATCAGTAGCAACAACAATAGTAGCAGCAACAACAACAGTGGCAGCAATAACAACAGTAGCAGAAACAGCAACAATAGCAGCAACAACAACAGTAGCAGCAACAACAACAGTGGCAGCAACAGCAACAGTGACAACAACAGCTACAGTATCAGCAACAACAACAGTAGCAGCAGCAATGACAACAGTAGCAGCAACAACAACAGTAGCAGCAACAACAACAGTAGCAGCAACAACAACAGTAGCAGCAACAACAACAGTAGCAGCAACAACAATAGTAGCAGCAACAACAACAGTAGCAGCAACAGCAACAGTGGCAACAACAGCAACAGTTGCAGCAACAACAACAGTAGCAGCAGCAATGACAACAGTAGCAGCAACAACAACAGTAGCAGCAACAGCATCAGTAGCAACAACAGCAATAGCAGCAACAACAACAGTAGCAGCAGCAATGACAACAGTAGAAGCAACAACAACAGTAGCAGCAACAACAACAGTAGCAACAACAACAGTAGTAGCAACAACAACATTAGCAATAACAACTGTAGCAGCAACAACAACAGTAGCAGCAACAACAACAGCAGCAGCAACAGCAACAATAGCAGCAACAACAGTAGCAGCAACAACAACAGTGGCAGCAACAACAACAGTAGCAGCAACAGCAACAGTAGCAACAACAACAGTAGCAGCAACAACAACAGTAGCAGCAGCAGCAACAATAGCAGCAACAACAACAGTAGCAGCAACAACAACTGTGGCAGCAACAGCATCAGTAGCAACAACAACAATAGCAGCAACAACAACAGTAGCAACAACAACAGTAGCAGCAACAACAACATTAGCAATAGCAACTGTAGCAGCAACAACAACAGTAGCAGCAACAGCAACAGTAGCAGCAGCAACAACAACAGTGGCAACAACAATAACAGTAAGGATAATAATAAATAATAAATGGCATTTATATAGCGCTTATCCACGATCATCACCATGCTCTAAGCGCTTTACCCCGGGTACCACATTTACCCCAGTAGCCTCAACAACAACAGTAGTAGCAACAACAACAGTAAACAACAGCAACATCAGCATCAGCAGCAGGAATAACAACAACAGCGGCAGCAGCAATAACAACAACAGCAGCAACAGCAATAGAAATAAGAACAAGAGCAATAACAGCAAGAACAGCAAGAACAGTAACAACTACAGAAACAACCAGAGCAACAGCAGCAGTGACAACAGCAGCAACGATAAGAACAAGAGAAATAACAACAGGGACAGCAACAATAGTATCAACAACAGCAATAATATGAACAACAGCAACAGCAACTGAAACAACAACAGCAACAACTGCAATGGCAATAGCAACAATTACAATAATAGTAACAAAAAACAATTGAAACAACAGCAGCAGCAGCGACTGAAAGAACAACAACAGCAGTAGCAACAACAGCGCCAGCAACAACAACAAAACATCCACCAACACCACCACCACAACAACGAAGATAACAACCATGTGGACAATTTAAATCGCAGGCAGAGCGTCAGTAATTCCAAGGAAAGTATTCGATTGGATTATTTCGACTGTAGTAAGGGAATATGTGCATGAGATAAAACAATGGGGGTTGGGGGTGGGGGGGGGGGGGGGTAGGCGACGAGAGAGGCAGGTGGGCTTAAATTGAGATGGGTGAACAAAATCATGAAATCGGACATGACGGAACTAGAAGAGATTCTAGTGGTAGCAGACGGTAGGGGTAGAAGAGGACTAACTATGGACTGTTCAAGACAGAGGAAAAGTTTGTTGTGGCGATCCAGCACCTTTCGGGAATTCTTGAAAAAACACAACTGCGTCAAAAAATATCCAGCAGTCAATTGAAATAGACGAACAGATCGGCACATCAGAAGTGTAGCCGAAACGAGACAAAACAGCCTAAAATATAATAATCAATGGGGTGGCGGATTAGTCCAGAGGTAGTGGGCTGTTTTCTGTTTACGGCGAGGCGGAGTTGCCGTGGCAGGCATGGGTTCGATTCCCCCGGTCGACAGTAGGGCCTAATCTTTTTTCTATTTTCTGTTCTTGTCTCTCACTGGCACTGTTACATTATCACGCTATCAGTCTGTCTAAAATATAATAATATGTCTTCGCCAAGAAGCACAACACAATCTGCATTCAGAAACGCCCTTAGGTCTGTTGAAAGTTGTTTTGACTCTTCAATATTGCTTTTCAAATTCGCTTCACGATCAAAGCGTAATAGAAATAAAGAAATATAAAGAAAGATGATATGAAAATATAAGAAGAAGCACGATATTTAATAAATAAATGTATATTATTTACGTCTGCAAGGAAGTTAATAAAAAAACCCCCATAAAATAAAATAAAACAAAAATGCGAAGTCCTTTCGGTCAGAATATTATCACTGTCATCAATCAACGATCGATTTTTTTATTGCTTACTTCCCTTGCCGATGTCGTCTGCTCGGAGTGTCGCTCCAGTTTGACGTCAACGGGTGTTTATCATAACGTCTAATGAATTAGCTTGCCTTTACTCAGCTGGTATTGGTGGCTATTCCATTGATAAAAAGTGATGGAGTTCTAAAATATTGGCGATGGTAATTATGTTCATTTTGTTGACAATGTGTATTCCTAACCTGTGAATGATGTTTGTGATTATTGTCAAAAACAGGCTCAGTGGCCGGTAAACCTGTAGATAACTGTTGGTTGATGATCGAGGGTGCCCTTTTTCTCAGCCTGGATATTTTATTTTATTTAGCTGCTCACTCACGGTCTTTTTGTTGTTGCTAGAGCAAGCGGCCTACTGATTTGAAACTTTGAACCGAACGGATGTCTGTGAAAGAAAGTTAACGAATAAAAGAGATAATAAATAGATTGCAGGAATCGATCTCTCAATATTTATAATTAAGATAGATTATAATAATAATAATAATAAGGGCAAAGGGCTAGGACTAGGGGAGGAGGGCAGGGAGGTATGGATAGGTCATGTTAATATTAATAATGTTGAACTTGTTGCATTGTCTGGTCATTGATTGATTGTTTGTGGTGAAATTTGTCAGTCATTGAAATTGATGATTCATTGCCATGAGTATGAGATTTAAGTTCTGGAATTATTAAAACATCACTACCTTCTCCTTCTAGATAATCAATGCTTGATATTGATAACATTTGTTTATATTTGTTTCTTCTATTTTGCTCAACAATACAATAGTTCTAATTAGACACCATCTCCATAATTTTAGCTTGTGAGTCATGTTCATCAAGACATGCACAACGCACTCATTAATATTGTCATTGATAATCTGTATCTGTCTGTATCTGTGTATGAATACTGGAGTAGACTCTTTGTAGAGTATTATAATAATAATGACCCCAGGGTGGCAGTATCTCTTAAAACATACTCATACACATCATATTAATTCATATATATAAATATTAAAACGATTAAAAACTAAGAAAAGATAAAGTCATTAATGGTGAGATAGTGATGATTTGAATATCTCCAGTGTTATACTGTTATGCTGTTGACTGTGACTGTGGGGTCGTCCAAGATATAATGAATATTTGTATTGTATGCGTCTGTGTTGCAGGTCAATTTATTTAGTGTTTTGGTATGTCTGTTTCTGGGAGGCCGTGTATTGTATGATGAGATGTACGGATGGGAGGGGATTGCAATGAGATTGTTGATGATAAAAGCATGTAAATGCCTGGCTATCATGGCAATACAAAACTTTCAATTGTGCACTATATAGCCTATAGTGCAGCTATTTCTCAAGATATCAATATATCTATATAAATTAAAGTTTGGTTTAAAAAAGTGATTGAGCACACAATAAAAATTGTCATGAGAGCTATTTTATTTTTTTGAGCTGGGAGTGGAGTTCTTCTCACCTCCATACTTTTCATCATTATTAGGCCTAGCCATATTTAATTGATTTCGCATTTTATCTTTCTTTCTTTATCAATTTCCTTTCTACCTTTCTGTGTGAGGTTAAGCGCTGACAATATTTCGCCATTGATCTCTATCCAAAGTCTTCCTCTTTGCATCTAAATATCTACACCCCCTCTTTTCTGTCACCTGTTTCTTGGCATACTTTCTTTGGTCTACCTCTTGGTAATTTACCTTGTTTATACGAGGAAAAAAGTTGTATAGACTAGACTAAGGTAAATTAACTCTGAATAAAAATATTGGTAGTGCTAGACCAAACAATTAATAACAGCACCATGATTCCATTTGTTTCATTGAAATCTATGTTAAATATTGATAATTTCAAGATGTCTACCCAAAAACTTTCAGGTCATATATTTGTGGGTTTTTTTCTTCCTTATTTAAAGTAACTTGAGTCTCTTGGATCCCTGATTAACCACTGTAGGGGTCACGTTTTTCTTGTACTATTTTTGGCAACATCGATTGGTTTGGATACCTTTTCATTGTCTGCTTCTGCCTGCTGTGGTTTGGCTACTTCCATTGTGATTTAGCTTCATGTGTCATGATTGGCTCCGTCCAATGTGGTTTGGTTCTCGTTCGTTAAATTTGACCACATTATCAGGTCTGTCTGATTTTATTACTTAGCAGATTAAATGCACCACACCAGAACCATGTATGTTTGTTTATTGGCTCTCTATTCTCTCCAACTAGGAGACGAAAGTATTTGGGTGCTAAGTAAGCATTGTATTGTCACTGGTGTCTGCTTGTTTGCAATGTGAAAGTAACAAATTGTTCATGTTTTGCCCACCCTTTCATCACTTGCAACTTTGAAATATCAGGACTGACAGTTTGAAAAAATAAGAAGGATAGAGTGGAGGAGGCTGCTAGTCATGGTTTAAGACCTGATGTATTTATAAGGTGTTAGAAGAGTGGGGTGAGAGATAAATTTTGTAGCTGTCAGTCAAAAATAACGGCATTATGATTCATTATCTTTAATTTTTCAGTTTTAGTCACCCTTCCCTGAAATGACAATACGAGTTATCTTTTTAGCGTTTAGGGGTCATACCTTTTGCATTCAAGATGTAGTTATTAAAACAGATCCAAGTGTCTAGTTTTAGATACTTGGAGCTAAAAGTAAAACCAAATTGTCTCAGCTCTAATTGGAACATTCAATGCTGAAAAAGATCAGTCCTCCTGGACTTTGTGGAGATTTTGATTTTGTCACCATTGATGTAAGATGGATGCGAGACTTACATTCCTGTATTTCATTTATATTTTCAAATTATATTAATGAAATATAGAGAGAACAAAAATGAAATTATGTTCTGCAATATAAATAAGTCTGCTTGATTTGATGTGTAGATTGATTTATACTTCTTTCAATTTATTTTTTTCAGGCCATAAAACCCACTCAGAAATATGTAAAGAGAAAAAGCAATAGATGAAATGTGATAAAATTTTCCAAGATGAGTGCTTCATCATCTGGCGGAGAACTTCTTAATGGCTCATCAACTGTGCGAATTTGATTGTAAAATATTGACTTTACCCCAGGTGCCTTTATAGTCAATCTGCTAATATCTGATTTAATATTTATTGATAACCGCAAGGTTGTAATCTTTTAATCGTCAAAATGATGTCCGATTCCAACAAATATTTTTGTCCTCGGTTGTTGGACTACCTGGTTATCGCAGGTTGTCGCTACCCAAATGGAAACAACCAAGTGTCTCAAACACCAGAGCTACTTAGACGTTACCCACTGGAAGATCATCATGATTTTCCCCTTCCCAATGATGTCATTTTCTTCTGCCAGCCAGAGGGTTGCATCAGTGTGGGACCCAAAAGGATGAGCCTCAGAGAGACAACATCATTTGTGTTTACTCTCACAGAAAAGGATTCTGGCATTGTTCGCTATGGGATATGCATTAATTTCTATAGGCCATTTGAGAAACGAGCTCATTCATCAGAGCCGTGGCAGAAAGTAGATAAATCCAGCACAGGTTCAAGTCATTCAGTGGAGACGTTGAGTTCGTCAGAATGTGACCGACCACGTTCTCCTGGCAGAATGAAAAGAAAGTCTAGAGTGAGGAATAACACTCTCACATCTCTGTGCATTGTCAGCAATCATCCATTTTTCTCAACCTTCAGAGAATGTTTATTCATTCTCCGTCGTCTGATTGAAGCGTGTCATGATCGCAGCTGTGTGCGAAGAGTTGGTGGCTCAAAGGCAACCGCAAGGTGAGATGTCAACCCTTTTTTTTGTTTTGTATTTAATCCTTTGATGCTAACATTATAGTTCAGAATTTATAGATTTCTCCAAGGTATACTATGATGAGATCTAAATATGTTGGGTTTTTTTATTTTGCTACAATAATTTAATCCGTGGGTATTGGAAAAAGTACTTAATTTTATACCTGATTTTAAGGTATTGAAAGTTTTTTATGACAAAAGCACAACATAGGGTTGTGTACAATAGCAAAGAGGTTCACAGATGTTTTTTATCCTAGTTTTTGCAGAAATTATGTTTTTAAATCAATAAGATTAACCAAACACAAAAGGGGAAAAGTAGGTCAGTCTGTGATGCATACTATTATAACTGGTTGGTAGTAATTGTAGCACTCAAACATAAAAGACAGAGGTGTAAAACAAAAAAGGTTCACTTCATTGATATAACGTTTGTGGATTAGTTAAAGGAAAGATGGGAGGGATGGATAGCCAGCAAATTGCAACACAATGACACGGCAAGGAAAACAATAAATGCTTGCCAGCATTGATATTGCTTGAGTAAGAATTCACCATGCAGCACAGACTGGGGAATTAGGCGCATGAATGTGTGTGTATTTATTCAAACAAATCTGTTGACTTTGCTATAAAGGAGAAAAAGAAGGAGAGGGGGTTTGGAGGAGGATACAGACAAGACATAGGGACTTGTTAAAAATATTTTTGATAATTTGCATTGACAATTTTTCAAGCTAAAGATTGAGCCGATTGTTGGTTTTGACAATGGAAATTTACCCTCTGTCAATATCAAGCAACAATGTAAGCCCTTCATGGATAAATCATGATACGTAACACTTGTCCAAAACATGTAGAAAGGCCAAATGTTTAATGGTATCTTGTGAACCCACAAGACTCTACCACCAGAGGTGTAGTGTAAGTTTGACTGACAGTCTATGTGGGTGGGCTCTTTTAGGATTAACACAAGTTTTCTGTAATAAATTTTAGAGCTGAAATTATGTAAAGTCATAGCCAAACACACAGCCTTCTTTAGGCCATTTCTGTTTCGTGGAGGTCACAGTTTATAAAGATAATTTTGTATTTTTTAAAAGTTTTACAACACTTTGGCGAGCTCAATTGAAAATATTAATATAATATATACTTATATATATAATATTTCAGAGACACTGTGTGGGGTGTTTTGACCGGTCTGACAAGTGATAACATTTCATCCCTGGTCATGCATGAAGTGAGAGAGCTTGAGACTTGGATTTTACGCCTGCTCAGTGCACCAGTACCGGTTCCTGGCAAAACAAGGGTGGAGGTGAGTAAAGAACAACTGTTGACATTATGTCAGAAACGTATTTCCACATCCATCTCATCAGACATGAATGGAGCCCTTTTTATTGAACCACAGAAATTTCAACCTCAAAGTATCAGATTGCATTTGCATTCATGTAGCTTTTCAATGTACGTTGAAATATGCCTGTTTGCTACTTCTCAAGTCTGTATCCAACCATTGTAAGCCTTATATCATGTCTGGCTTCCATCCGTCATATATTGATCTGCTGCAGAATTCCTATTGTCTTCCTGAGCTGCCCTACGTCATCATAGAGTTTCTCCATCAAAAACCTATGGTTTCTTACTACTGTATCATGACTTTATCTTTGCATGAACTTTTTTTATTTTCTCTCCTTTCTACAACACTTTCTCAAATTACTTCCCTCCATATATTTTCTTTGGTCTGCCTCACTCAGGGTATATTTCCCTACTGCCTATCATGGCTAGTGTAATCAATAAGTTGCTGCTTACCTATACTAAAAATATTTAGTTTAAAATCATGCAAATCAGTGCTTTGAAATGACCGGATTAACTAAGTTTTTGAAGTCAACAAGCTTTATATTGCCTTAAGTGATAAAAATTTGTCCCATTAGCATGATAGATGTTTATTGATTATTGCAAAGTTTACAGTTGCTTCAACATGAAGTAATATATTTAAAAAATGATTAAAACAAGAAGATAGTATCCCAGATGTTGAACAAAGCAAATGGTTGAAAAAGATCATGAAGTTGACTTTATCATATCCAACTTTAAGTACATATTTTATGAATGTGTATGTGCATACAATAGGGAAAAGGTAATGTATATAATTACATTGTCATTATTATATCACGGGGACGCCAGATAGGTAGAAAAAGAACAAGTTATTTTGCTGATTTTTCTCGCACAACTTAAACTTGCTGTTTGGCATATACTGCAAAAAATAAATGAAATTGAGCATTTAACTATTTTTCCAAAAATAGAATGATTTTTTGGGAATTTTTTATATTTTTCATTTTTGCTATATTATTTACTTTCCCCTCTCATTCTTTTGTGTCTTTCTTTGTATCTTTTTACAAATGGAGGGAACATACTTTGTTTGGTTTTTTTCTGTTTACCTGCGTCAGATTATTTTTCCCTTCCATGCTTGATTGTTGTACAGTTCAGTCAGTGGTAGCAAATTCCGTCAAAACTAAACATTATATTTAGTACTCTTCTTTCATCACAATAGTATTTTTTGTAATCATATCATGTCATCAAATATGGTTACTTCATTATATATTCTTTATGACTTCTGTGGCAGAGTAGTTAGACTACTCGATTCGAGATCAAAATGCTCAAATCCTGCTGGAGCTACTGATGTTTAGTCCTTGGGAAAGGCTCTTTGCATATTTTACCTCAATCGACTTATGTGTGAATGAGTACCCAGCTGCAGAGAAATATATTATCAGTATGTTAGTATGATGAGTCTAACAAGCTGCCCTACTGTATGCTTCCCATGGGAGTTGAAAAACATGAATTTGAATAACACAATATGTTGGTGGATAAATGACGTAAAGTCTGTGAGCATGTTCATGTGTGGGGGTGTAGACGATAAGCCCATCTTTATCTTTTATAATTAACAAGATGGAAAATTAATAAGGTAAATACTTTACCCTTGGTGATCTCATGGTGATGTATTATAATTCCAAATCATCCCCACTGTAACCTTTGATAAATATCAACATGATACGACATGTACCAGTGTTGACATCCAATCAATAACGTAAAAAAGCGACAACAAATTATGACAACAGGACACATTTATTGGCCATGACTTTGTAGGAAATTCTAGTTATATAAGCAGACTGCTCAATTCTCGCCCTCATCCAAACATGTTACAACTGGACGAACTGTTGATTTTGATCTTGATGTTTTGATGAGTGCTCATTCATTGCCTCTATTGGTTTACAAGAAGGAATATTTACCTGTTTCAAACAACAACAACAACAAGGGGCTTAATGTCAAAGGGCGATGACACACATTTTCTTTTTTATTATTATTATAATTTACCTTGGCATGATACACAAAAACACTTTGCCAATTTAAAACAAAAGCGTCTCTCTGTAGGCTCCTTGTTATAATGATATGATGTGTATTCAGACAGCGGGCAAATTGAGTCATTCCATGTTGGGGATTGTGACAAGCACTCATACACACACAGCCTCGGGGAATGCTCTAATCTCATCCCCGTGCTCATCTCACTCTCTTCATTGGCTTAAGAACTATTGATCCCATCCCCGTATCTTCGTCTTGTTATTTTGTATGGGTTTGTGTGTGTTGGTAGATGTATGTATTGTGTGTGCATGCGTATGTACAGTGTATTTGTGTGTTGGTAGATGTATGAACGGTGTGTGTAAATGTGTATGTATTTATGTGATGGTAGATGTATGTATTGTGTGTGTGTGTGTGAGCATAATATGTATGTATTGTGTGGGCATATGTATGTATTTATATTCATATACTCGTACACATACATTTATCGATGTGTGCATTGCGAGTGCGCGGGCGATGGGCGATAATAATAATATATATTTATTGTCCATGAACATGGCAATTTGTCATTTGTTACACACAAAAAAGCAACAACTCTCACACACACACACACACA
>JARDUL010071120.1:0-11840 GCA_030265205.1 Dirona pellucida | reverse complement strand
GTAGATATAACAAGCTTCTATGAATGGCAATGTACAGGCTGCTGGAAGTAAATTAATGATAGTTGTAGATATAACAAGCTTCTATGAATGGCAATGTACAGTAATTAACGTTTCAGGTTTCCCCTTTATAGAAAACAATAAACTGAGAAAGAAAGGCAAGATGCCGTTGCCTGGCATTCCTTAGAAGAAATAAAGATAACCCATCAAGCCTTAGCCTGAACAGGAATCAGCCATGTTGTCCAAGTGAGCAAATCAGGGGTTGATAATCTTGCCCCCAAGAGGAAAAAAAACCAAAATGCCTAAGGCGAAAGCTTGAACCCGGGTCGCCAATGTTGTAGTGCAATGCCTTATCCACTCTGCCATCTCGCCCATTATAGTTTGATGTCAAAAGATATTAAATATTAAGTCATTATATTTTATTATAGTCTTGAGTAGGAAATTTGTTTATACTCAATTTAACCTTACTCTGAAAAAGTAACAGAGGTTACAGATATAGAAAGTAATGATTTTTGTTCATCATGCATGTTGCACACGATGAGGACAATTACACATTGTGATACATAATATTTGGACCAACACCTGTTCGCCAAAAACATTGTACAACTACAGGGTGTTTTGATACCTTAGACACCCCCCCCCCCCGCCCCCAACCCGGACAGCCGACCTCAGAATAGATAAGACAGAATAAATGGAATAGGTTTCAACTGCAATCATTTCTTAATATTCAAATCCAACATTTCATACATTTATTTCGGTATTTCGTATGTCTACCACACGCTTTTCTAACGGCATCGAGATAAGATAAATTCACTTTGTGTGCTTTTAGCAGAGTTTGCGTCGCAATAGAACTAATGCACGTAGCTTTGTCATGGATTGCTTTGGAATCGACGAATGGCCTAGATCATCACTAGATGTTTATGCTTCTGATCACGTGGGCTTTGTTTGTATCCCCCTCAAACCCAAACACGTCATCAAGCGGTTTCTCCTTTTCATTTGTGTTAATTTGTTGTTGATCATCAATAAACTGTCTTTCTTTGTTTGTGGTGATGACAACTGTCAGGCAAAGATTGTGCAACAATAAGCTGGGCCTAAATTATGGTAATTGTGTTTTCTCCTAGTTTACTAGAAGTGTCGATTGGTGTTCATGATTCACACCTCCAATAGGTCAAACCCGTTGGATGGGTTTTCCATTTTCCCGAGTTCGTTCTATTGTGAGTAAAAAGTAAAGTGACAAACAACTTTCCAATTGTGAATAAGGAATCTCATGATTTGTTTTCGGTACTTCCCGAATAGCAAGGTCAAGTTGCTGGGGAAAACCTTCTAGCTATCTCGTCCTATTCTCTCTCTTCCAACCACTGAGTGAAAGCCACGTCAGCCAGGTGTGCTGTTGTGTAGCCCCCTGAGGTCAGCAAAGTCCTTGTTTACTACGTTTAGATGACAACTACTGAATGACGCACGTAATTGTTTGGGTCTGCATTGAAGCGATTAAAAAGGTTCATTGACCTTATCAATAATTAGGACCATCACGTAGGCGACGTATTCATGGTGAGACAAAAGCTGTGAAAACCAATATTGTCATGGAGACGTCACACGAAGCAATCAATCAATGTTTAATCTCACAACAAAAACATCCTGCAATACAAATGGAATATATAGTAAAGTACATTAAAGAAGGACAGGGAGGTTTATGTTGGAAGCTCAACGGTCTCTTACTTTCTGTCTTCCTTTCGGTCTTTCTTTCTTTCTGTCTGACAATTTTTCTGTCTTTCTTTCTTTCTTTCAGTCTTTCTTTCTTTCTTTCTGTTTTTCCTTCTTTCTTTCTGTCTTTCTTTCTGACATTCTTTTTTTTCTCTCTGTTTTTCCTTCTTTCTGTCTGTCTTTCTTTTTTTCTGTCTGTCTTTCTTTCTTTACGTCTTTCTTTCATTCTGTCTTTCTTTCAGTCTTTCTTTCTTTCTGCCTTTCCTTCTGTCTGTCGGTCTTTCAGTTTGTTCTTCGAACGGGCCGAATGTTGATGAGATTCAAACCTCAGATCTCACAACCTCGAGACCGGAAGCCCAACCAATAAATTATATTGGGAACTCGATTATTTGATTCCCGCTATCAAATTACCATAATTAGGGAAGAAAAAGTCCATCGTCTTTTACATTATGGATTTATTTTTAATCGTTTTTAGTCTTTGCTTGTTATCTGGGGCCGTATTAACAGACCATACGTTAACTATTAGAACATTTTCGCACAATCTTATTGCAGTGAATTATACTCACAACATTGCATTATTCATGTAATTTTTCAAAGTATAAAATTGTGCCAAAGTGTGCTAACAGTTAACGTATGGTCTGTGAATATCGGCGATGGAGCCGTTTTAACAGACCATACGTTGACTATTAGAACATTTTGGCACAACCATATTGCAGTGAATTCTGCTCACAACATTGCATTATTCATTGTATTATAATATTATGTAATTTTCAAATAATACAATTGTGCCAAAATGTGCTAACAGTGTATGGTCTGTGTATACTGAACCCTTTAGGCCAGGCGTCCACTGCCGGTTTTGGTCAGCTGCGCATGTGACTAGCAGGCTGAAAACGTGATAAATAATAAGTTTCTTAGCCTGCTATTCACATGCGCAGCTGACCAAAACCGGCAGTGGACGGCCGGTCTTAGAACGGCTGGATGACAATGTTTGTGAAGAGAATCGGATATGACGAAACGTTTTATGTTATCCATTTAAAACATGGTGTGATAAGATTCAGCTTGCGTTCATTGTTGTGGGATTTCATTCCATCAGTCCAAAACAGTGGAAAGTGTGGGGTTTACCATAATATAGAGTTGTTTGTTTGTTATTTGTTCCCTTTAGAACCGTGATTAAACAGTGTAGAGACCAGCTCTGTGTATGGCCGAGGACAGTGTTCAAGACAGAGTGAAGGCACCGATGTGCAGACCAAGTTGCAGATGTATCATGGTTAGGTGCAAGTCTGTGTCCCACTAGTACACATGGCCTGATATAGAACTGGAAAATCTATAGATCAATATTTCTAAGGCAAGCAGGGGGTCAGCCTTCTGTGCCAATGAACCTTGTTTGGTACAAGAAGAAATACACTGTTCAATATTACTCATATCTGGACCAGATAACATGCTTTTTTTGTAGCCTCAGTGTTCACCCAACAGCTATGATAAAAACTGCGGAGATTTTACCCAGAGTGTAGTGTCATATAATCCAATCCCCCCCCAGTAATTCTAACACGTGATGATGATGATGATGATGATGATGATGATGATGATGATGATGATGATGATGATGATAATACTATTGTATTTGACAAGACACGCCCCATAGCCAATTATAAAGCAAGCGTACGGTAGTCGTTAAAAGAACAATTCGAATTACTGTAATACTATGAATGGTGGTTGCTATGGAAACGTAAACCCACATGGTCGGCAGTCGTATTATTGACATGAGATTGAAATTAGACTTCCCTATTAAGGTTGGGGTTTTTTTTGTTTTTATTATTTTTATTTTTATTTCTTTAGACGAATTTATTGAATGCAATGCGTTGGCTATTGGACATTTGATGTCATTGGGATTTAATCGACATTTTCCATGGCATTTCCCCTGATGTATTTATTTGGTATGTGATAATTATATGATGATGACAGGAGAGGTATGACGATATGATGATGACAGGAGAGGAGGTATGACGATATGATGATGACAGGAGAGGTATGACGATTACGTAGACGATTAGCTTCCTAGAAAGAAAACAAACAAAAAATAAAAAAGACATACTGAATTGGTGGTGATCCAGGCCATTCGTCGCTTCGAAAGACAGACAAGGCTGGCCATCATTGCAGTATGATGTACATAACAGGTGGTGTCGGTGGAGAGGGGTTAGGGTGCCGGCGTCGAGAACGACAGATACCGGGTTCGAATCCAGGCTGACGCCACCGATGTTGAGTCCTTGGGGAAGACATTTTACACATTATTCCTCACTCCACCCGGGTAATATGTGTGAATAAGTACCCAGCTACAGACAGAGAAATATAATATTATTGCCAGTGCGTCTGTATGACGAAACTAAAAAACTGCCTGCTCTACTGTATGCTCCCTGTGGTATAAATTGGGAAGGATATTGATGAACGACCCGGCATGCAAAGGGTTAAATGTGAGTCTGTGTTTCTAAGGGGATACGGGCCACAAATCCCTCTTCATCTTCATAACAGACGGCTGCTGCTGCTATGCTATACCATTATGCTCCCAGTGGAGTTGATAAGGACGTTGACAAATACACAGCTTGCTGGGGGGATCTGGGGGATAAACAAAATGCTGTAACGTCTCAGAGCATCTGAGAGTCAGTCCATCGACTAGATTGTACACGGACGATAGACTAAGAGTTCAAACAGAGTGAATCAGTCGCCGTTCCGTCGCCGTTTTTTCCAGCGAAACGACGGTCTACATTTTATGCAATATGAATTGTGTTATGTCTATTGGAGTGGTGCCGTTTTACTCACTCCAATAGACATAACACAATTCATATTGCACAAAATTTAGACACGTCGTTTCGCTGGGGGAAAAAACTGCGACGGAACGGCGACTGATTGACTCTGTTTGAACTCTAATACTTATCTTCATCTTTTATCTTAGTGTGGATTCTATACCACAATATATAAGTCTCTGAAGTGGATAGTTTATCATGTTCGTGAAATTACCAAGAGGTGGACCGAAGAAAGTATGGCAAGAAACAATATCAGAGGTGGTAAAAAAGAGGGGGTGTAGGTATCTGGTTGGAGGTGGTAAAAAAGAGGGGGTATAGGTATCTGGTTGGAGGTGGTAAAAAAGAGGGGGTGTAGGTATCTGGTTGCAAATAGGAAGACTCTGGATAGAGATCAATGGGGAAAGTTCGGCCGCACTTAACCTTACACCGAAAGGTAGAATGGAAATTGATAAAGAAAGAAAGAAGATATTGATGTCGATTATGATAATAATATTATTGTCTTGTTTGAATCCTGAAGCTGAGAGCGTTGCATGGCGGCCAATGCGTGACGGTCGTATGTGTTTTTCCACGAATATATGAATAATAATAATGATGATGACCTGCCTAATCTATGCTGTTTTAAGTCAAAATATAATATAGAATGTAGATTAGCTTCAGTGATTCACATCACAAAACAGCGACGTTTCGACCAAACACCTTTGCCAAGCGGCAATTAACAAGGAACATTAATCACAACCCCTCCCCACCCCCGCCCCCGCCCCCCGCCCCCAACCCCATCTTTGTATGTTTTACTTGTGATTGTTCCTTGTTAATAAATAAGAAATTAGATCCGTTATCATATAATATATTTTTCAAACATTTCATTGTACACATGCAGCGCTGGTGGTGGGGTTTACAAAGCATTATACTATTGTAACATTGACATGTTTTTATCATGCAGCCTTATACCCTCGAGGTAACCACACACGCAGCCTTTTGGATGATACATTGCGACTGTTCTGATTGGCGCTAAGAGCGTTGCATGTCCGTTGCGCGACGCTTTTGTGTGTTTTTAACATCTCTCCAAAAATCCCAACCATATTTATGTCTTGCCCTAACCATGTTGATGTAAGGTTTATAAAGCATTCAATATGCCAATTTTATTTGACAGCTTAAAAGCAGCTAAATACCATTAGGTGGTATGAAAAAAACAAGGGAAAATGGAACAGCTTCAACCCTTCTATTTGGATTTTTATCTTCTGGCAGTCCTCATTCCATGATTCCCTAGACACCAATGCAGTTGCTTGTTACACACATTTATAGTTTTCATCATTTGCGCTAGGACCGCTGCTCGTACAATGCGCGTCGCTCCTTTGTGTTACTATCTATCTCCCCTTTCTTCTAGCAAAATATTCAGCCTTTAAAAGTCAAATAACAGAGCTAGATTATGAATGTCATTAATTATCTGAACATGACCATACAGCGGTGAACACTATTTAACACCACTATGCCCGTCATGTTCATTTAGTCTTGTCGTGGCCATTATCACTAAGTCGAATATGCATTCTTGCCGCTTCAGTGAAATTTTTATATTCTGTGGTTTGACGGATTTTGACATTTCAACTTCGGACTCATCTCGCTGGTCGCAAGACATTCTGTTGTGCTGTAAAACCTGCGCCAGTATCAACAGACCATACGTTAACTGTTAGCACATTTTGGCACAATTTTATACTTTAAAGATCACATGAATAAAACAATGAATCATGCAATGTTGTGAGTATAATTCACTGCAATAAGGATGTGCCAAAATGTTCTAACAGTTAACGTATGGTCTGTGGATACAGCCCTTGGTCATGCAGAGGATTGGCATTCATTACTATGTTGGGATTGCGGTGCATGAGTTGCATGGCCATTGCGCGGGAATATATATATATATCTTTTTCAAACATTGCATTGTACACATGCAGCGCTGGTGGTGGGGTTTACAAAGCATTATACTATTGTAGCATTGACATCTTTTTATCATGCAGCCTTATAACCTGGAGGCAACCACACGCGCAGCTATTTTGAATGATACATTGCGACTGTTTTGATTGGCGCTAAGAGCGTTGCATGTTCGTTGCGCGACGCTTCTGTGTGTTTTTTACATCCCTCCCAAAATCCCAACCATATTTATGTCTTGCCCTAACCATATTGATGTAAGGTTTATAAAGCATTCAATATGCCATTTTAATTTGACACTGTGGCTTAAAAGCAGTCGCTTGTGACACAAATGTATAGTTTTCATCATTTGCGCAAGGACCGCCCCGCTGCTCGTACAATGCGCGTCGCTCCTTTGTGTTACTATCTCTCTCCTCTATCTTCTAGCAGAATATTCAAATAATACAGCTAGATTATGAATAGTATCAATAATTATCTGAACATCAACATACAGCGCTAAAGTGAAAGTGCAAGTAAGTGCGCGCGTATTGGAACTCGCAGTAGCTGGAAAGTGCAGCATACCTAGCAAGGCAATGCGGTGGCTGTCTTTGTATGTGCGGCGAAATTAATGACCCATTATTCTATTTCTTGAAGAATGAAGGAATGACCGTAGGAGGTTTGAATTCATTGACCGAACCCCCGGACTCCAGGCTGGTTGAATGACCTACGAGCCCCGTATTTTATAGACCAGTTACAGCCGTTCTTGTAGTCACGCGTCACTGGTAAGTTTGTTATTATCTCTTCTTTTATACAATAATGGTGATAATGATAATGGTAATAATGATAATGATAATAATGATAATGAAAATAATTCTTGTTGTAAGATAGATGGTTACGTTTTACCTCCTTACCGACTTTGGGAGAAGACAGCGGTGATTATAATCAAACCAAGAACTGAAAAATTAGACTAGAATAAAAATGATAATAACTTATATAATAAAGTAGTAATATAATGCTAGATATAGCTACCAGTAATGTCCAGTAAAGTTAAGTAAGTAAAAACTATAATTATGAATATTACATGAATAACACATCATGTAATTATATCAGACGGTTAGTGTGGGTTTTTCCAAAGGTCGTGTAGAAATAGCCCGTACCAATGACGATTGAATAAAGAATCCAAAGATATTTTATTTTTCGAAAATTTTCGGATAGCATTGAGGAGATTATGTTTTCCCCCTCTCAAAATTTGATTAGATCTGTAAAATTATGAAATTCAATTCGTAAAAATGTTGTCTAGAATCCATTCACATGTTCACATCTTCACACTTTCAAAAATGATGCAATAAGACATCGAGTTTGATGAACTGTCGGGTGAGGCATACAAATTGAACCGAACTTTGGAGCTCCATGACTTTGATAGTTATTAATGGAATCAATATCAATTTGACATATGAAATACGAACAGCTAAAAATTAATTGTGTCTGTAAGAATGACAAAATAACCATCAAAGTTATGAATTTGTTTGTAATGACGCGAGTCAAAAAATGAAATATCAGGAAAATGGAAAGTTGTGACATACAAAGATTTTTATTCTAGATGGTCCATGTTAGCTGGTTAAAATTTCAAAATCTATTCTTCCACAACAATATGGACTTTATTATCAGCTGTGGTTCAACTCGGTCCCAGAAATGCAAAATATTGGGGGGGGGGGGGGGGGTTAGGGCTATTAGACCGGTTTATAATTGATGATGGTAAGAAAACGGGTTCCTTTTCATCAGTGAACACGATTTTCTCAACATAATCAAATATAAACCGGTCTGAAAGTATTAAAACAAATTAATATAATTCAACGCTGGGACCGAATTGATTATCAGCTGATAAGAAAGTACATATTGGTGAGGAAAGAAAAACGCTGGGACCGAATTGATCATCAGCTGATAAGAAAGTACATATTGGTGAGGAAAGAAAAACGCTGGGACCGAATTGATCATCAGCTGATAAGAAAGTCCATATTGGTGAGGAAAGAAAAACGCTGGGACCGAATTGATCATCAGCTGATAAGAAAGTCCATATTCGTGAGGAAAGAAAAACGCTGGGACCGAATTGATCATCAGCTGATAAGAAAGTCCATATTGGTGAGGAAAGGAAAGACTTCGAAGTGTTATTCAGCTAAATTGGGACTCAGCGTACCACGGACAACAAATGAAGCCCCCACGGACAACAAATGCAGCCCCCACGGACAACAAATGAAGCCCCCACGGGGAAACAGGGGATGTCCATTTTTATTGAGTTTTAAGATTATATGACTGATAGATAGACCAGACGGACTAGTTGATAAAGAGGGGAAAAAATCAGATGTAATGAACCAGTCAGCCATACAATTTATGCACAAGGGAAAGACATGGAATGTCCAATTCACCCCAATTTAAACAATTTTTTTCTCTTACACAAATAATGAAAATTAAAAGAATGTAGCTTTTTTCAATCAAGTAATATCTTCCTTATGAAAACAGGCTAGTTTCATATACAAAATATAACCCTATGCTGCATGGGGAGTCTCTAAACTTTATTTTTCTGTTTTCTCAAAATGGTCAAAATGGACCCTTGGGGGGCTTCAAATAGTCTTTGCATGGAGCTTTTGGTTTCCTTTTCCGATATTGCAATTTTTCACAAGCGACATTACTAATTTTATAATTTTTATGGTTATTTTGTCATTATTATATCGTTATGAGATGTGATTCGGTTAAAGTTGTTTTTACCACAATATGTCAAATTAATAGTGATTCCATGAATAACGTTTCAAGCTAAAGGAGCTCCATATTTCTTACCCTATATATAATTGATATCGACGTGAAGTTGTCTGGTGAATAATACATTTATCGTTCATACGTCAGGCAGAGACACGTATGTTTGCTGTAACAAATTAAATTTTCCCAGAATTATGTAATAAAATTCCCACCGATTGGGGTTTTCTAAGAAGTCCGACAAGTTGGTCCGGACACCTGTGACTGGAAATTAGAACCCGCATCTGAGAGAAAAAAATGAAGATTAGCTACAAGCAGTCCGTTGCCGAAAACCATCTGGTTTTTAAGTGTGTGTGTGGGGGTGGGGGTGAACGAGTGTGGTTTCAAAACGTCCAAGAAGGAAGATGAATTGAGTTACAGATCTAGTTGTTCAGGAAATCGAATTACATGAGCACTCATGCAAGAGGCAAGAGTTGTCGCCATTGAAATCGGATATGACACGTAGTTGTCCCCCCGCATTACGTTGTGTCTCACTCAAAGCTGTAGATGACCGTGGTTGGTCGATGTATTAGCCTCACTGTCTGTTTGGAATTCATTTATGTCGTAGAAAGCACTGTCTGTTTTCGGAATTTATTTCTTTCTTTCGTAGAAAGCACTGTCTGATTGAAGTTTATTTATTGTTTTCGTAGAAAACACTGTCTGTTTTAAATTTATTTGTTGTTTTCGTAGAAAGCAGTGTCTGTTTTAAATTTATTTGTTGTTTTCGTAGAAAGCACTGTCTGTTTAAAATGTATCTGTTGTTCTCGTAGAAAGCACTGTCTGTTTGAAATTTACTTATCCTTTTCGTAGAAAGCACTGTCTGTTTGAATTATTTTTTTTATTGTTTTCGTAGAAAGCACTGTCTGTTTGAATTTTATTTGTTGTTTTCAAAGAAAGCACTGTCTGTTTGAAACACAATTATTGTTTTCGTAGAAAGCACTGTCTGGTTTCATTTTAATACCATGTTACAGGTTTGTGTTTCCTGTCTGTTTTATTTGTTTTTTTGTTTTGTTTTTTGTTTGTTTGTTTGTTTGATTTTGGGTTTTTTTGGGGGGTTTTTTGGTTTTTTTGTTATTGTTGTTTTGTACACTGTCTCAATGATGTTGTGTTTTTGAAAAAGTATTAAAAGATGTATCGGTGTGAATGTGTGCGCGTGAGTCCTGTAATATGGAGTTGAGGTATGGTAAGAATTAGAAGTGATGAGTAGTCTCTCTCTCTCTCTCTCTCTCTCTCTCTCTCTCTCTCTCTCTCTCTCTCTCTCTCTCTCTCTCTCTCTCTCTCACTCACTCTCTCTCTCGCTCTCTCTCTATCACATACACATACACACAAATTCATGGGATATGTCTCTCTTTCACACTCTGTTTCACCCCCCACCCACCTACACACTCACTTACTCTCTCACGCTCTACTATGTCTCTATCTCCACTCCACCCCCACCCCCCCAACCACGCCTACCGCCCTACCCACGGCCGCCTTCCTTTCTACCATATTATAATTTCCACACAGACTCATTTCCTTTGCTTTCGTCTGTCTCCGCGGCAACCAGCGGGAGAATCTCGAACAGTTCTTTTGTATCACAACAGGCAGACGTTGGGGTGAAGGGACGACATGCTGATAGAACAAATCAAAACGGGTTAGAACAAAACCTCGAAATAACTTGGCTGTACCAAGCAGCTTATTCATACACTTTGCCAGTTTGGTTTTAAATTCAATTTAACTTCATTTTTTTATTTTATTAATTAGTTTTGCCTTGGAAATAGAGAGGGCCAACGTTACATAGCCATATTGGTGACAGTTTGTAGCCAAACACCTTGACCAGATAAGCACGTATTGCTTCCGGAACAAAACGTTAATCTGACACCCTACTTCCGGTATTAGTAACTAAAGCAATGTCAAGACGAAAGTAAGGCGTCTAGTTCTAGCGTTGTTGATGTGTTTGTCTTATAGAAGCGGTTTTCACATAGCTGTGTGTGTGTGTGTGTGTGTGTGTGTGTGTATGTGTGTTTGCCTGTATGTCTGTATATATATATATAGGTAGATAGATGGACATACAGACATAAATATAAACATGAATATGTATATAGGGCCTATATACACAGATGCGGAGCTCAAGGTCATGAGGTTCCGGGTTCGAATCCTAGCAAAGTTAGGCCCGAAATTTGTATATATTATATATATAGACGTCTATAAATAGAGGATGCGAGAGAAAAATTCACCCACTTAAGTTTACAAGTGTCACGTATTTAAAATTCTAGCATCATTTGAGGAAGCTATTCATCAATGTAATGGTAAAATGTTGTGCAAATAAAATTATTAGATTTCAGTAAAGTTTCATAATAACTCGCTGCAAAAATATGAAAGATGATTTATCATGTCAGATCTTGATGCGATCTGTTGATCCTCAAACCTGTTTTGTCACTGTGCACAGTCGTTTCTGCCAGGATGAAATTGAGTTTTGAATGTTCGCAATATATATTCTCTCTTATGGATCCCATAGTGCTTTTTTATATTCTAATTTTTTTTAAAATATATATATAGCATCCTATCTAAAATATTACATGTCATTGTTTATATCTGGCGCGTCGAGAGAGAGAGAGAGAGAGAGAGAGAGAGAGAGAGAGAGAGAGAGAGAGAGAGAGAGAGAGAGAGAGAGAGAGA
>JARDUL010071009.1:0-11843 GCA_030265205.1 Dirona pellucida | reverse complement strand
TAGATGAAAAGAAGGAAGCTGTTAAAAATAAAGAATCAAGTGATGAAGAGTTGTACGTATCAATTTTGTTGTTTGATGTTTCTCTTAAAAAAAAAAAGATTAGCAAGATGTGCACCTGGAACATTTTCTATATAGAAGGCATGAATTCTATCTTGATCATATTCCCCAATGTCCATGCTTTGGTATCGTCTGCTATTTTGAAAATAACATCTTTGCATTATTTTATATTTGTGTCTTCATCTTGACCTTACACTGAAAAGTCGAAAGAAAATTGATAAAGAGAGAAGTCTACATCTTGCCGCTACCGTAAATTTTGAATCTGTATGACATTTAATTAGTGTCATTCATTGCCTCCTGGTCTAATTTTATGATCTCCCACTATCTTCCGTGTTTGATGTACAAATGCCGCATAGACTTTTCTTCTAACAGTGGCAATGATACGTCGAAAGACAATTAAATGCTATTTTGTAAATTGGTGTTTGATGTAATATGCTTAAAAGCTTGCTTAGTCTTAAGAAATTGGCTTGGTTTTCAAGGGTTGGATTCTTTTTACACGGACAGTTTTGTTTAAAACCACCAGGACAGTAATTTATTACATTTGTTTTCTTGTTGCAGGGAAGAACCCGATGAGGTGAAATCAGATGCTGACGCTGAAATGAAGTCTGATGAGGATTCAGATGACAGTGACAAAGAAAAACAGTATGTGACAGTTTCTTGCAGTATCTTTTAAAAAAATAGAATCTATAACAATCAGATAAAATTGTGTAACCCTAGTTATATGGGTACTGGTCAGTTTACGGTTTTTGTCATAAAGTACTCTGGAGCATAGAATCACTTGAGATATATTTGTAAGCTTAAGAATACTCTTTTTAGAAAAATGTTCTCCTTTATATTGTTGACCTACTTACATCTTGATTTGTCTTTGGAAATGACTTCAAACAGGCACCCAGAAATATCTGAACTTTTTTTTTTCCTATATTTTCACACTAGCTACACACAAATCATTGTAAAGCCTTGTTTGCCTCTTTAAAAAAAAATTTCAGGGCCAAATTGAAAGAGTTCATGTCTGCTAATTTTGCAGACAATCCAACATGTTAGCTGTTAGGTTGCAAGGGTAATTAATCACTGGTTTGGTAGCACTGAAGCGGTGTGATAGTTACCGCGTTGATTGCATGTGTAAAAAGGAGTCAGATGTGTAGTTTATTGCCATCTTTCACTCACGATACCCTCTCATGTACTCGATTGATGCTTACAAAAGTGAACACCACCTGTTCTAAATTTAGTTCAATAATTTATATTGGGGCATTGACCTCTCAACAGATTAGTTTATGATCAGAGTTAATTTTTTTTCTCTAAAATGACAAATATGTTCTGCTTAATTTCAGGACTCCTACAGATGCAAAGAAACTTTCGCCTCTGAAAGAAGTAAAAGAGGAGACTGAAGAAGAAGAAGAAGGAGAAATCAAAGACGAGGTCAAGGCGGAAGAAGAGTCTGAGGAAGGGGAAATCAAGGAAGAAGAACCACCGTGTTTTGAACGTCCCAAGGCTCCAACAAGGGGCAGAGGGAGGGGGAGAGGAAGAGGCAGGGGTAGAAGGAGAAGTTGGAGGAAAAGTCTCGACTCGTCAGACGAAGAGGTGGCCAGGACTGTACTAGAGGAAAATGAAATAAAGACTGAGAGCGATAAATTATCAAATGACTTCATGGAAACAGAAGCAGCAGAAATGTTAATGGCATTGGCTGCACATCGGCCATTAAATCCAGACTTTATGACGGAGGATAAACATGCCGTGGAAGATCCTAAAATTGAAGAAGAAAATCGAAGAAAGCAGATGCAGCGCTCCATTGCAGAGCACGATTACTCCTCCGCCGCTCCTGCTGATGACGAGGATGATTCCGATGCCACAGACTCGGCCGATGACGATGCCATGCGGATTACCCAGGAGATCTGGATCGATCACAGCTACTGCCTGCCATCTGCCCAAGTTTTGACCAAGGAAGAACCTCGATCAGAGACCAAGGCCAAATCACGGAAAAAGAGTGAAGAGATTCTGGCTAAGATCGATGCTACTATCGATGAGGTTATCTCACAAGGAGTGGCTAAATCTGAGTCCAAGAAAGCGAAATCCCCGGCTGCTGCAAACAAGAAGGGTAAAGGCAAGTTGACAGACGTTACCAACAAACAGAAAGGAAGTCGAGAGCTAGCCAGCATTTTACCGGATGTGGAACCCAAGCCCAAAGTCACATTCACGCAACGTAGTTTACACGAAGAGAGACAGGTTTTCTTTGATATTTACAACAGGGGTATGGACACTGAAGATATTAACATGCTAAAAAGGACATATGACTCACTTATGCAATCGGATGATCCAATGTTTTACTGGTTGAATGACATTTTGTGGGTTGACCATCCCAACACGCATATACCAGATCCGCCTCGGAAGAGAAAACGTGTGGAGGACAGCTTACGAGTCCATAAGACAGGCAAGTGAAAGAACGTTAGTTTGTAGTAGTAGAATCTAATCACAAAAATGTTAAAGTAATTTTTATGTGTCCCGTGCGTGTAGTTTCAAGCAAACAAATTTGTGTGAAATATTGTTCTTTGATTCAAAATGATGAATTGCCCAAATTTTTTTTAGGTATCGGACATTTTCATATCCATCTTTACGTCAGCACATTCACAGCATAAATAAAGCAAATGTCCCATGTCATGACAATGCCTGTGAAAGGCACAATCCTGTTGAGCTTGCACTTACTACTTTTCTTAAGTCACAATTTTGTATTGTACGATTTATTAATTTGTAATTGGAATAGCCTGCTTTTACATCTAGGAACAGGATGGTAATTGGCGGAGGATATTATTTAACTTCCATCAATATTCAATCATGCAAAGGTGCTTAGGGTTGTATCCCCATCGTTTTCGTTTAGCCTAACGATTAATGCAAATGTTGATTATAATTTGTCTATAATCATAATTATCATCGGCTTTTACGTGTTCTTTTTTGGATGTAGGCCTTCCATGCTTCTTTATACTCTTATCACTCAGCCACTAGGTGATACCCATGTTTATCAAATCTGTCACTGTTGTCTCTCCGTCTTTTTCTCAGAAGTTGTAAAAATGTAAGATGATTTGTCAAAATGTAAGATGATTTGTCAAAATGTAAGATTGTTTTTCAAAATGTAAGATTATTTGTCATTTGTAGACCCCTGTTACAATATGCCATGACCACCTAAAACATATACAGTCCAAACTCCCTTTTGTCGTAGTTGGAAAGAGTTATATTGTAATTTACCAATTATATTCACAGGGAGTGCACGTACAGAGGGGTACTACAAGATGTCTATGGAGGAGAAAAATCAGTCCATTGAAAACGCTAAAGCTATACCTGTTCCACCGGAAGAGGACGAATGGGTGGGAATGCAGGTATGTATAGGGAGACAATTGATTTGAACTAAGATTTATCTTTGTCATGAAAACATAGTCAGTCTCTTATAATTTGAAGACATTGAGTATGACGGAAAGGTGAATCGTTGAGAGGTGAGCGATGGTTTTGATACAATGTCAAGATAAGTTATCAGCCACAAAAACCCAGCCACAGTTTACTCTTTCCTTGTCATTTATCAATGCAAATAGATCTCTTTAGAAGGTATGTGATAGTGTAACATTATAGTGTAAATAAACATTAACCATTTGTTTTTTCCCTTGTTTGAAGGACGACAGTAAGAAAAAGCAGCAGTCCTCCAGAGAAATCCGTAGTGAAAATCGTCGACTTCAGACTGCCATGGCTGCCTTTCAAGAAAATCAGGAAATCAGTGACCTCCTCAAATTCAATCAGCTCAAAGTGAGTATGTCATTGTTGTTAAGGCTAAGGCTATTGTCTGGAGTAGGTGGGAATTGCAAAAAAATCATACACACTCACACCTCTATTAATGATTTTTCCCAACTGTTGTTGAGCTTATGATGAATGGGTCCTTTTTAAAGGTCCCTGTGGAGATCAACGTATCAGTAAGTTTGTTGTGGTTATATTAATTATATAAATTACCCTATTTTGTTCCACAGTTCCGAAAGAAACAGCTCCGTTTTGCCAAGTCAGGTATTCACGATTGGGGTTTGTTTGCCATGGAACCCATCGCAGCTGACGAGATGGTTATCGAGTATGTGGGACAGTCCATTCGCCAGTCCATCGCTGACATCAGGGAAAAGCATTACGAAAACACAGGCATTGGCAGTTCCTATCTGTTCAGGGTGGACCATGACACCATCATTGATGCAACCAAGTGTGGAAACCTGGCTCGATTTATCAATCATTGTTGTAGTGTAAGTATTATTTACGGTCTGCTGGGATGTTTTTAATGCTTTTGATTGATATACAAGTTTGCGGCGTCTTGGGGACTCTACGTGTATAGATCGTATTATCTAAAGATTATGGCAAAAATAAAGTAAATGGCCTAACTGTCCTTGTTTAGTTAAAACCCAAGTAAATGCATGCTCTGCATCAAAGCATGCTCCAAGAGTACTGTGCCATTTTGTCCTCATTAAGGTGGTTTAAGGTATGCTCATCATAGGAAATAATCTACACTTCATTTTATGTAATTTTTTAAAACACAGTTTGCCAACATTTGCCTCTTTGGTAAAATGTGCACAGTTTTTATAGCTGTTGGGTGAACACCTGAGGCTACAACACCATGTTGTCTGGTTCTGATATGAGTAATGTTGAACAGTGTATTGCTTTTTTGTACCAAACAAGGTTTATTGGCACAGTGGGCTGGTACCCTGCTTGCTGTAAACACCTTGATCCATAGATTTTCCAGCTCTGTATCAGGCCATGTGTACTAGTGGGGCACAGACTTGCACTTAACCTGGATACGTTTTATCTGGGTCTGCACATCGATGCCTTCTGCCTTGTACACTGTACTTGGTCAGACACAGAGTTGGTCCCTACATTGTTTAACCACTGTTCTAAAGGGAACAGATAACAAACAAACAAAGGTTGCCAACATTTTAAAATTATCCTACCAGAATTATAGGCTCTTAAATTTTTGTTGTTGTCAGAAATGGCAGTAAACATATTATATTTTTATTTTCATTTTTTCTCAACATAGCCTAACTGCTACGCCAAGATCATTGCAGTGGACGGCCAGAAGAAGATTGTCATTTATTCCAAGAGAGATATCGAAATCAACGAAGAGATTACCTACGATTACAAGTTCCCCTACGAAGAGAATAAAATCCCTTGTCTATGTGGTGCTTCAGGTTGTCGAGGGACGTTGAATTAAAATAGTTTGCTGGGAAAATGTGTACGAGACCGTAAGAAATAAGGGATTGAAACAGATATGTAGGTTGACAGCTGATTTATTTCAATTTCACGGCTTTGGGCTTTGAATAAGCCGATGAGAGAACCATTCTTTTGATTAAGATTCCAAGAATTTATTACTTGGTTGAATCAGCGAGTGCTAATAATTCATGTTGTTGTAGGTTTGAATACCTGAATCAGTTGTTATTTATAATGTGATCCTAAAGAAAGGTGTAAAACTGAAAAATCCAAATTAGCAAGGTATAAAATGAAATGAAACAACCAAGATTTATCTTAAGAAGAGGGATGTGTTCGTAAGAAATGTCCAATGAAAAGCTAATGCCGCACAGAATGTGAAATATTTGCATGAAAGACATTTGTCTGTGGTCGTTATGCGGGTACACTTTTAGCTTTAATAAATACTATTATTTATGTTTTGAGGGCATTGCTGTTAACCATATTCCTTTACAAGTTCTCTTGCTGGACACTGCCAAGCCAAACAGTAGGCCTACTCACATTTCTGGACTTGATTTGCAATAACAATATCACTCCCTATGTTTTCTAAATGCCCATGATAACTGGAAAGTCTGCGCAGAAGCAACATTAGATATCTGTTTAGGCCTGATTGTGGGTAATATCCAATAATGTATTCATTTCTCATGGTGCGATCCAAGGTTTTGACTTAAGAGGGTTGATCCCTTCTATTTCTATCCTTAAGATTCCTGATCCATAGAATTTCCAGCTCTGTCTGACTGCTTGTCGCTGGACCCAACACTACCTAGTGGTTTAAATTGACTGTTGTTCACAATAAAACTTCGGGTGATGTTCCACTTTTTTTTGTTTGTCTTTATATGCCACATCTCTCTAGCCTCGTGAAAGCTGGGAGTGTGGATGACATGGAGATTAAGATTAAGCATATATTCAGGGATGTCTGTGAGTTTCTTTTCAGTAAAAAGAATGGAATTTGACTGTTCTCGTAATCTGTTGCGTCGCAGGGACTAAAGTGTTAAAGAGTGTTCAATATAATAATAATATGGCAAAAGCAATGCTTCAAGGCAGCATTAAATGATATATCTAAAAAAATTGTCATAATGTATGACCAGCCAAAATTAATTCATGAGTTTGTCATTTGATTGGTGTGAAAGCAGGTCTGCATAACTTCGTCATTTTGTCCCATATTATTACTAGTAGTGGTTTGAATAATTAAAGTAAAATGGTAATATAGAAAAACCAAACAAATAGCCAATGTTAAGTGTCTAATGAAATATCAAAATTGATACATATGAATATGATGTGAAATGAAAACAGTACCTATCTGAAAATAGTATCTGGTTGTTGTCACTGTAGACTTGAACCAAATTGACAGTATCAATATCAATAAGAAAACATTATAATTTAAGAGGTCAATCATTTTGGCCCTGAGTTCAGAATTGCCTGAATGAACAGGTACTCATTTTATGAGGATCAGTTGGGTGCTCAAAGACGAATGACCTGTTGGGAACATTTCAACTTGTCGATTTTCTCAAAATACAATATTTGAAATCTGACACTCTCTGTGACTGACCTTGAGTTTACATTTGTGAAATTGTCTAAAGAGCTGTCCCCATAAATTTTGTAATAGCCATCTTGCCAAGTATGCTAAAACAAAAGGTCATAGGTAAAATGGGCAATCTCAAGCCTAAGGTGGAATTTTCTGCTATTGCTTGATTGTGGCAGACACTGTTGTGCGATACCCCAACATGAGTACCGGTACCGTTATCTGAAACATTTCCTATTTACCAAACCAAGTTAACCTATCTCTAATTCTATTTTTATTATTATACTTCCGACTTTTTTGTAAGCCTTTTCTTTCCATTTGTGCTGAAACTGAAATCAGATACCTACTGACTGATGTCTGAAAATCGGAAGCGTGCCGTTCAGAAAATTGGTAACCTGACGACATCCCTGTATATTGGCCTTTGTTTCGTCCTTGATTGATTCATTCATTAGCCATTTACACACCCCCACTCTGCTCAAAAGTGACTCATGCATTTATATGTCTGTACACCCTAGTAGTAGTCATGTTATTAACTAATTAAACTACCTAGACACTAGAAATCATGTCAAAAGCGGAAACTTCTGTAAAAAATCTCATTGCCATTACTTCAATTTTTTTATTTTATGGAAAGTGGTCGACTGCTTCCTGTTTTTGGATGTTTTAAAAGGTAATTTATACAGAGAAAGAACGGGGGACTGATTTCCCGTTCGATCCCGCTGGGTGTAATGTAATTTTTAACGACAGTTTTGCAACTTGCAAGGTCAATCAATTGTTGTTTTTATAATTTGCTTCTATTCCTTGTTTTGTATTGCGTTGTAAATATGAGGTCTGGAATTGCAATTCATCATTTTTTTTTACTCATTTTGTTGAAAAAGTTTATTAAGATCTGCTGAAATGAAAAAAATATGGAAGAGAGGGAAAGAGATATTGATTGGGTTTTTCCTCCCTTCAAACTTCAGTCAGCAGACGCCAGAATGCAGTGTTGAAAAGAAGTTGTGTTGATATCATTTATTGTGGTGATCATATACATTGTTGTTTTTTCTCTTGTTACATAAGTGTGTGTTAACATATAATATAAATCATTCATTGCGTCCATTTTAATCTTTTTCATTAAAATGTTCTAAATCACTGTAGTCAAATTGTTTCCACAGCATTTATCATCTTGTACATATTAAAAATTGCTGCTCATATAATATTGTATTTGTAAGTATGACCATTATTGTTATTTTTTGCAAACTGCCTTGTAAAAAGCTAAATCCAAGTTGTTGAAATATGTGTGATGGTTTGAATGTGTTATTATAACTTTGAGAAAGTAAGCAAGCTTCGTGAAAATGGAAATGTTATGGCATGTGCGATGGATAAATAATTAAAATTACTGATAATAAAGTGTCAAAAGATATAATTCTGATCTTGAATTGATTTTGTTTTCTATGATTTTTTCTTGAATGTATGAGTAAAATGTAAATGGCCGTTTGTGTCTTTCCATACCTACAGGTTCCATTTGACCTGAGGAAGTCCACATACTGCGGCTCTGCTGTGGGACCTCCTCTGTTTCTTTTTACCTCACTCATTCATTTAACCCAAAAGAGCCAGGCAACGAACACTTTTCTGTATCAGTTGAACCTTTTTTCATACTTATGGGGTTTAAAAATGCTTTTCACATTCAAGTCGTCTGCAATTACTTGGACATATATTGCTATTTTCTGATTGTGAAAGCTGTGTTAATTATGATTGTCATAATACAATTAGTTAAAAAAAAAAACACCTGCAAATGGTACTACTACTAGTCTATGTATTTGAAAATCCATGAAGCCGGTGGCGCAGTGGCTTAGTCACTTGTCTTTGGTTCGAGAAGTTGCAGGTTCAAATCCTGGTGGAAGCACAGTTTTTTTTCTTCTCAAGACCGTGATCCCACTTTGCAGTGCTGCACTGCGGCTGATGCCATGGTCATTCTAAGTCTGGTCTACCCTCGAATAGACCTTAAAGATAAATTTCCCCCTGGGATTAATAAAGTGTATTTATTATTATCATTATTATTAAAATATCCTCTTCCTCTTGAATAGTGTATCATCATAGAATCATAGTCATAGCAGTCTGCTCTCATTTGAAAATGCAGGGCAGAATGTCTGAGATAAATTCTTTATTACTTTAAATATCCAGACAATAGATACAAATATCTCACGTAGAGTTGATCATCAATGATGAGTTGTAATGATGAAAAATGTTTGTTTAGATAATGAAAACTAGACAGTTTACAGTTTTACAGCCAAATGATATTAGTGTTAGTAATGTAACATGATTCATAAGGCATCCCTGATCTATTTTCCAAAATTCTGCAATAGGACAAGATCGTTAGAAATTTTTACCCAGCAGCTTGTCCTTGTTCACCATTGGGAAGTTGTTTGTCACAGTACTTTTTACTTTTACTCGCAATCACAATACAATAGACCGATCTCTTGGAAATGGAAAACCCAAGCAAACCCTTTTCACCTATTTGTGCAGCAACATATCTACATCATGCAATTACTTCAAAATCAGCTGTGATTCCTGCCTTCAAATCATCCATACTTGTCAGTATCAGAGTGTATTCACATTGTCGAAAGGGCTATGTCTACTTGACATGCCTTCATTACACATTAAAACACTCAACATCTTCGTCAGTTTTTCTCTCCTGATCATCTATTTTGCACTGCTCACTACCCGCATTTACCTGCAATTCTAAAAAAATGTTTTACCAAGCTGGAATAGTTTGGTCTTGATGGAGGTGATCAAGGCTATTGGTATATAAATCTTTGTTTGGCTGTTACAAACTAGTGTTTGATAAATCAAACGATAAAACTAAAACAGAGGCCCTCTGCTACTGTGGGTTCACATTGAATCACTGGCGTTACTTAAAAAAAGCCATTGATTTGGAGTCAACCTTTTCTTTACCATTGACATGTCATTGATTTTGTTACCTAAATTACCGTGGGATGCTTTAACACTTTTTTTCACATTTTCGGAGCGGGTGTGTCACCATTGTGACAGCAGTTAAAAATAAAAAGCTTCTAAAACTTGTTTCACTATCTATTTGACACAGTGAGGTCATAAGAGAGGGACTTAATTCTTTCTTGTGGCCCTTCATTTTTCAAGGCTCTACCGGATAGATACAAAGTGGATTCATCAAAACTTATAGTAAATGAGGAAAAAGGGAGGAACAACAGCTGAAGTTGATAACAAATGATCTTACATAGTGTAAAAAACGATGTAAAAATAAACAACTTCCAAACATTATAGTACAAACTATTTCATTTTAATCCTCATCACAAAATAGGTAAGGTAGTATAATATGTAATAATAACAATAATAACAATAATAACAACAATAACACAATGTGTATTTTATTCATAAACAGTCAAGTTTCACTACAGATCAACTTATACAACAACAGGCTACTTTCAACAGGAACTAAACTATTCAGACAATAAAAACATAGTATGATTTTTATAATGGTTCCAAAGAGCATTTTATAATTAACTTTGCATGGAAAAGCATTTTTTTTCTTCACAAAGTATCAGTTCATCATGTCTTTAACTTTGACGAAAGGGTTGAGTTTTGCTTTCTTAATTGCAAGCATTACCTCCGCAATATTTCCATTGCCAGATTGGGCATGTTTGCTGACGGATGACACGCTGAGATGCAGATATATATATCGAAGGGTGACTACGCAAAGGCCGTAATGCAAAATTTTCTACATTTAAAAAAATACATATTCTTGAATGGCCCATTGCAACCTCGAGAGTAAAACTATGTTTCAAATATCCAATATCACCACACTGAATGAGACTCACTCAATTCTAACAACTTCCTTCGAATCTCGTAGAGAACAATACTGCCCGCTACAGCTGTGTTCAGGCTGTCGACAGTAGGGTTCATAGGGATTGTAACAAAAGTTCCATAACAGTTGTATGCAAACTTTTTGGCAGGTGAACTGAGTCCCTTTGTTTCATTTCCAATAACGAGGGCAACAGCGTGTCCATTTCCAGCGTTCGATGCTTCGTGGAGAATTATATTAGAGTAAGGAATCACAGGAAAAGGTACACGATTGTATACATCACTTCGAGGGTCAGTCTTTGGGTCGGGCGCTGCATTCACTGTCGCAGGGTCTTCATCCTCTGAATCTGATGAGGAACTATCACTATCACTGTCACTTTCTGTTGAGGCTGAAATGCAAGAAACAAAACTTATGAGCTTAAAAGTCGTTAAAAATATATTAAATTAATATCAACAAGGCACAATCAGACCTGTAAACTACGGCTTGCAACAATATGTGTAACAGTACTGTGGGGTGGTATCGTTTAACTAGCCGTGCGTCGCGAGTGGTTAGCTTCAGTCGCAGACTTAACTCAGGGTCCGAAACTAAGCTGCAGTAGGTGCTCAAGGAAGTTGACAAAATAGAAGTAGATAAGTTGATTTCAATGAACAGCGAGAGAGACTAGATAGATTGATATCATGAATGGATCTCTTTGCTGTAGCAAAGACAATAGAGACAGTAATAGATGAGATTTGATTTCAATTATTGAGCACACTACACAAAGTCAAGTTCAGATCCCTCGTATACTCTGGTTCCTAGGCCATCCACTCACACGCAGGCTGTAGTAGTAGTAGAATCAACAAAGTCTTGTAGAAGTTTCAATACGGATTTTATTCAGATGAATTGTATAACAAATATATGTCAAAGATGCTTATTTCGATAGCGTAGACGTAAAAGAGAGCACCTACACAGTTAAGTTTAGCTGGTTCGGCAAAAAGTGCCAGGCTAGGGACTGACTTGTGCAAATTGCATAAATAATATCATTCTTTCCTTCTTTCTTTTTCATTTCCTTTCTACCTTTTGGTATATGGTTAAGAACTTTCACCATTGATCTCCATCCAGAGTCTTCCTCTTTGCATCCAAATACCGACACCCCCTCTTTTCTATCACCTCTGATATTGTTTCTTGCCATACTTTCTTTGGTCTACCTCTTGGTAATTT
>JARDUL010071008.1:0-20793 GCA_030265205.1 Dirona pellucida | reverse complement strand
GTTATCCAATGAAATATCACACAATAAATAGGAGAAATTTTCCATTAAAAAGGGTCGAGGCCGATGGCGTTTATAATAGGCCTTCGCTTTGCCGTGTGACCTCGTGCCACACGCCGTATACTACCGTAGCGCTACGCGTATGTGACCTACATTTTACAAAAACGGCGTGAGCCTCACTTGTGTTAACTAACTCTTACTCAGGCAGGCTGCTGGAGTCAAAAAAGAAAACCTTCCACTTCCAATCATCATACTAATACTATCATCATACACCTCGTCCGCAGGAAAAATGAATATTTGTGTATGTGTCTGTATTACAGAATATAGATTTATTTAGTGTTTTGGAATATCTGGTTAATCTGGTACTGGTGGTAGGTCGTGAGTATTGTAATTGTTGTATGGTATTGGTATAAATGAGTAATGAGATGTCAGTATGAGTATAATGAGTGTGACACGGTGTGGGCATAGATAGTAGTAGTAGTAGTAGTAGTTAGTAGTATTATGGGAGTGAAGGCGAAGGGATTGCAAATAATTGAAATAATGTCAATGATGAGTATGAGATTGTTGATGATCTTTAACTTTCAGTTGAAGAGATAGATACGTGGTGACGTAGTATTAAAAAAATGCTATCTGAAAGTGAAGAAAGGCCATCCAATACTACATTCTCTTCTCAGTTCTGAAAGCTCATTTCTTGCTCAGGCAGACGGTACATCAGCATTTGACTTGTTAAATGAGAAACAGAGAGTAAATCTATATTATGGCACATCAGTATCGGTTTAGTAATAATAATAATAATAAAGTGCATTTATATATATAGTATGACAAGGATTTTCTGCTGTAGTGATGGAAATATGTTGCGCACATTAGTCGATTCATCCTGAGCAATCAAATGCATTTTTGTTTGATGTGGAGACCTGCCCTAAGAGTAATAATTTATTTAGTTGATTTTTACCCGCGACTTGACTTTGCTATTCGACAGGTGCAGAGATAATTTTGAATTTGTGTACAGTGTGTCCAGTTTTGACTTTGATGCGCATTCCATTACAACTATTACTAATACCTATTACTATTTCAAAATTTTCAGCATTATTTTGTGTAATATATGTCTACACACATAATTTTAAATATATAGTTTGAACAACCTTTGGAAATTACAAACTATTTTCCTCTCTAATATTCTCAAATTGCTTTCCCACTAAAGTAAAGAATGGGGCCAAGATAGAGAAAAATAACTAATAAAAATGTGTTTTTTAAGCATACACTCAACTCTATATATTTTAGTAAGTAGGTAAATGTTTTGTGCAGAAGTTTCATAAGACAGAGGTAGCTTAGTTGATGCCACTGGTGTGTAATTATTTAGAGATTCTAAAAATGATGTCTCAACATAAGGTTTTGATGTGCTGTGTTCAAGGATGAAACAATATTAAAAGATCTCTTTTTAAGGTGAATTGCGATCTTAATGTATTTAGAAAGAAAGTGTTAACAAGAGCAGTGTGCAAATAATGTTTTTCTTAAAACGAATTCATCAGGAGTGATACTTTCCTTGAACGATCAATTCTGAAATAATGAGATGCATTCATACTTATACTTTCAGAGAACCTAGTTGGATTGTAGACTATGATGTGTGTGCTTTTAAGGGATTATGATTATGATGCATTTGATACTTTTAGAAAGTGATGAGTATGGTAATAGATATCTATCAGTTCGTTAATTTTTACATATTTTATGACCTTGTGAAATCAACAAATCTCATATTTTCTGAAGAATTCAGACTTAATCCAGAATGACTGACAGGCAAAATTCATTTAAAAATGATGATGGTGACTTTGACAATGAGTTTGAATTTAATCCTTCGGATTGGATGGTGTTAGACGATGATGATGGTGATCAGGTTGATGATTCGTTGTTAGAAGGGGAGAGAAGTGAAATCGATAGCAACTCTAACGCCAAGGGACATGGTACCAAAGGGTCAGCCCATCATGAGGAGAAGAAAGCAGTCAACACTGATACTGATATTAAACAGCAGCAGGATGATGCGGCACCTTCTGTACATTACACAAGGTCTAAATTTGTAAGAGTTAAGGAGTGTAAAAAAGAAAAGACAGATGAGCTTGTTTCTTGTAAACTGAATAGTCCAGAACTCAAACAGAGGGGAAAGATCTCTGACTCTGATCAGGATGTTGATCATAATTGTGCAATTAATGAAATAGGAAACATTGGCAGGGAAAATGATGTGAAGAAAATAAAGGTTGAAAGTGAAGTTTCAAGTGCTAAATCTTTGCCATCACGATCAAGTAAAAAGGCCCCAATCAGAAAAGAAACCGGTACCAACGTTGTAAATGAAGAAAAAGGACATCCAGAAATAAAAAAGAGGGGTGTTGCCTCTTCCCAGTGTGTTGCTCCTAAGAAGTCGATGAACGAAGGAAAAGGAGGCATTGGCAAGGACATTGACAATGGACGATCAGATAAGAAACTTCAGGTCCCGAAAGACACAGGTACCAAAAAACCTGCCTCTGGTTCAAACAGAAATCAGATCAGTAGCTCTTGTCAAGAGATGCCTGAGATGGAAAATTCTAGTATTGCAGACCTCTTTGCAGTGAAGGAAGAGGGTAAAGAGCTAATATCTGAAAATACTTGTGTTACACATGCAGCAAAAAGTTCAACGCCGATGTTAGTAAGCAGGGGAAAATCAAATGTTACCGTTAAACGCAAAAATGATAATACTCTGTCTTCATCAAGTCCAGCTAAAGTGGTCAAGAGTAACAAGGAGACTGCACTTGTTGTGAAAGATGATAGCAAAGATCATATTTTGACGAAATCACCCAAAGCTACTTCTTCGCCTGTACCAACAAAGGATCCACATAAAAAATACAATGTAGTTGTTACGAAATCATCAAATATTTCTGACTCTGGATCTGATTCTCGTTTAAAAGCAGGAACCACAACTACCCAAGCTGATTCTTCAAATAGATTTTCTCCTCAACTTGCAGCTGCACCTGCCACAGTGTCCAAAACAAAAAGTTCCACGGATTGTAAACATAAGATTATTGATCCAAGTTCTCTTGAATGTGTTAATAAGGAAAGAAACGAAACCACAACTCAAGCCAAGGGATCCACCCAGTCCAGAGTCAACGTCAAAAGAGAAAAGAAAGAGGCAGTTCAAAGTACCACCGATAGTCAAGCTTCTGGGGGAAGTATAGCAGAGGCAATGGGAGTTAACATTTCAGACAGTAAGACGAGTGATAATGTTGTTATTGATGAGGATTTTCACCATCATGATGGGACATCAGGGTCTGTTGTTACTAAAAGAAACGTGAAAGCTGATCCACCTGGGAGCAGAAAACCAGGAGCTGATTTAATGACTAAGTCATCCAAGCTGAAATTGAATACCACAGAAGTTGTCTCTCAGAGTTCAACTCAGGAAGGAAATAGATCAAAAAGCAATGAAGTCATGAATAACTCCATGGCCAACACAAGTTCAGCAGCTCCGAAGAAGCGTGTCATCAGACGTTTTCACAGAACCACCCAAACACTTGTGCCTCAAGTTTCAAGTAAACTGCTTCAGTGTTTGATAAAGATTCCATCCCTTGACTGCCCAAGGAAATCTACCGTTGAAGTGGGTCTGCAGACTGTGAATAAGAAAGACTCTGATTTGAATTATTTCTCCTCTGGAGCTGTTGGTGTGAAACCGTATACAGTCTCCTTAGACGTTTTTCAAGAAGCCATGAGTTTTGGAGATGAAGCAGTTACAACAGGGAAGCAGACAAAAGGTAAATTTTTTCATTTAAATTATGACAGCAACCGTATTTCAAGAGAACTATTTACTATTACTTTTATGTGGTTTTATTTTTCATTTTCAAAGTTATTTTATATTGTGATATAAATTAAATTAAATTTTTAGCTATATAATAAAGGTAATTAAACATTGTTATCCCAATTAAAGAAAACTATATTTATCTCAGGGGTCCTGACTTAAATCAAGCTATGTATATCATCATGCATGCATTAGTAAATATTTTGTTCACAATTGAAGTCGTAAAATTTTCGTGCACCCTGTATAATATGATGTATGTATGTGTATATATTGTATTCGTTGTAATTTATACGCTGTGTGCATGAAAATGCAAAGAGGGGTCACGTCAATTGTAAATATCGACAATGTGCCAATGAGTATGAGCACCACTTGTGAAAACGAAATTTTATAATCTGCATCATTTGATCGGATGCATGTTAAGTTTTGTTTTGTTTTCCTGATCCATTTGTAGGCTTAGCAGTGCAACTTTGTACTTAGCCCAATGGTTTTCAAGGTGTTCACATATATATATACACCCAGTTTTCTCAGCAAAGGGATCCAAATCTGCATAATGTTGCCCTAATATTTACACGCAAACTCAAAGCTGGAAGCTCCTTGGATCAGGAAATTGAGCCTACCAGTTGATCAACCAACTTTAAAACCAGGAATGAATAACACCATGCATGGCATATATTTATATTTAATATACGAACCAACTATTAAAGGGCATTGGGGAAAGAAACGACTTAAGAGAAAACTTAGATACCATTTATTTTGTTCAGGATATCCTTAATTGTTGATTACACAACATAATGTCTGTTTTGTTTGTTATAATGCATGTTATATTGCTATGATATGTGCATCGATTTCACAAATCCGGTCGCAGGGATCAAGTGATGTATAGTTCCAAAATGTCAAAATTCAATTTGGTGCCCGTCTTTTTACAAGTGAAAACAGATCACGCATTGCTGTATTTTTAAATAATCTTTGAATTTATATAATGTTATACTGTAACTATTCACATTTTTATCTTTTTCATTTGATGTAAAAGTGTATAGAGCAATATGGTTAATGTGCGCTATAACTACTATGATATAAGTATAAGTGCCATTGATTATTATTACATTCTGTCTTAGGAGTTTATTTTATGCTACAGTTAAGTCCAGTTTTAATGTGTTCCTGAAATGACGAGAACTATGAAAATTTATTTCCTTCTTTATCCATTGTATTTTTTCCTAAAATGGCAATAAACGCCAAACGATTAATATGTCGCAGATAATTTACCTTCTTGACCACACAGCCAATCAATGGCACACTTTTTGAATTGAAATTGAAAATGTGTTTGGTGCCATTTTCATTATATGTTGGACACTGCAATGAAATTTGAAGGACTAAGTGAGGTGAGGCTATCAACTGGTCCCATCCGGTACTCATCAACCTTGAGGTGGTACATTATTCTGTTGGAAGGCGGTGAAGTGGACATTATAATAGGTTTTTTTAATCATAATGAATAATGTCCATTGACTTTTGAGAGCTAGGGAATGAAAATAAAAGAGATTTTTCTGGACCCTCTCTGGACCCTCTCTGCTCTTAAAGCTGTGGAGATATATATGTCACTGCTAAAAGGGTTTATGTTTCGAGGTATATTTTTTAGATGTGTACCTATCTTCTATTTTTCTTGTTCTCCTCTTCCACTGCACTTCAGCAACGAATTTCAGTCATTTTCATAGAAGAATGATAATGATATAATTTGCATTCATTTGACTTTATATTTATTTGTTCATTTTTTTCAATAAGATTTACTCGTCTTCCCAACTTCCCGTGCAGTGTATTGTTTTGACAGTCTCATAATTGCTAACTGTTCTCTTTATTTCTTGGATATGAATTTGGCAATCTTTGACTTAACATTATTTCTTTTAGCAACACTGTCTTCTTTGTTTCAATTAATCATGAATAATAATCATAGTTGTACTTTGCTCTTTCCAGACGGTGGGAAATATTGTATCCGCCTTTGCAGGATCCTGCCTGCTGATGTGGATAAAGCAGGTCACAGCATTAAAAAAGCTGATGGCTACACTCTTTCTTTTTCATCCAAGGATTGTGGGTAAGTGGATAGTGTGACAGAAGCAGGGCAGGCAGAGTGGAACAATATATATTTAGAAATATTGGTGCTGTTGTATGGTATATCAAATGTATAAAATTAAAGTAAAGAGGACATAGTGATGATTGACACTGTCTGTCTGGATAGGATGCTAGTCTCTTCCCCAACTGTTAGCTGGTACAAAAGTATATATGCACCTGTGTAGAGTGAGGCAATCAAGTACATTAAAGTAAAGCATTTTTCCATGGATAACAACACAATGCTGAAAGTGAAAGCAAGTCTTGAACCCAAGTCAGTAGCGAAAATCAGGTGGAATGTCTTAACTACTTGGTCACTGCACATCCATTAAATTATATGCATTGCAGTTGCAGTACAATCTGTGGGAATCTCTGTTGCTGTTAATGATGGAGACTTGATTTGTCATAGAAGCAGGCAAAAAAAAAGTTTAAAAGCATTACTTCAAAGCATGATGGTACTAATGATTGAATTTACAAGGACATTCTCAAAACTCATGAAAATTACTTTTGCAACCATTTTGTATTTTCTCCTCTTAGAATATTGGATCTGTTTTTCCAAGAGGAGGAAGACTTTGTCGGCATTATCAACCACATCCGGAAAACCAGGGTAGGACAGAGACATGTGTGTGTTTCTGTAATCAAACCAGTGGGAAAGGAAGAGAAGAAAGATAAGGCCCATGCTCCTCAGTTGACTGGTATGCATTAAGGATTAGCGATAGTTATTGTATGTTTTTACACCTCAATGTCTCCTCAGACCAGTGCCCTGTCAGAGTAAATGTTTTGTTATTAGGCTTTGTCAAAAGATTGTTTATAGAGATGTAGGATAAAGGATGTATCAGAACAATTCAGGCATTGATTGCTGAGGGCACAGACGTGTACGTAACCTGGATACACTGTCCTCGGCCAGACACAGAGCTGGTCCCTACACTGTTTAATTACGGTACTTATAGGGAAAGAAAACAAACAGACACAAACTTTAAAAAAAGCTCCCAAAGTGATGATTAGCTAAGGAATCATAACTAAGTGTTGAGTGTGTGATAGTGGACAAAGTGACACTCATCAAGGTGGACAAAGTAGTGGTATGCTTATTTGGTAAGTTATGATTTATCAGACTTGATTATGTAAAGTGCCTATTATGTTGATAAGACTTACTTCCCGGAATGACCTTTTGTCACAGTCACAGACTCATTTTCATTTCTTTCTATTGTATGTCTGCCTCTTGTGACCCCAGGAGCTTTAAACTGGAACATTTTTTTTCAATATTTACATCAAAGTCTCTCTTGTCCTGTCTTTTGGTATGATCAAAAAGTTTTTGGGTTCATTTTTCTTTTCTTATCCTTTAAATTGTTATTTTTTAATATATTTTTTTCTATTTCAGCTACAGTTATCTTTGATCAAAATTTTTCATCCAGTGGATACCTCGCATACAGCAAAAGTAAGTGAACACTTGTAGTTTTATAAAGGGTATGCAGTGACACAGCTTCGGGGGTATGTCAGCATGACATTTGAACATGCATATCGGAAACCTCATTAATTCATTGTCCAGAGGGTGCTGGTATGGATTTATTACTGTACGGGGCTTCTTGTGATCTGTGCGGAAATGCGACACTATGCTTAAAATTAAGAAATTGTTTGGAAGAAAAAGGGCCCAACTCTTTGTAGTACAAAGAATAATGATATAGATGGGTTTATATCAAGTACCGGCTCACAGACTTTATATAATTTATCCCCAGCAGGCTGTGTCATTAAAAGTAAAAATAACCTGTTGCCAGGTTCTCATTCAAACAGGACTCAAGTGAGGAAAAAAAATATGTAAAGAATCTTTTCCAAGGACTCGAAAGTCGGGCCTAGGATTAGCGTTGAACTCATGATCTCGAATCCATTGGCCTAACCATTTGGCCACTGAAGCATAATGACGCAATATAATATATGTATATTAATATTTGTTGTCCAAATCCTACACACCAACTCTTGTGCTCTCATTGTTTAATCAGCACCTGCATGGAACAAACCAAAAGCTGAAGTGTTTGTTAGTGTCCACAATGTACCAAAGGGGATTCCTTTGTCGTTCTTGAGCCTCATCTTCCCTGATGCCATCAGTGTACAACTGGATGATCCAAATCTGAAGATCACAAAAGAGACAAGGTTAGTTGGTCTATTTCACCCCTCACCCAATTGAACCCTTTTAATTCCTTCATTTATTTTAGAGTTTCATGATAGTTTTTGTTTCGTCTACATATAAAAACATGATGACTTTTGGTTGTATAACAACATGCTGTGAATATACAAAGTAAAGTAAATTCATGCTGGTCTTTACAGATGGTCGCCAAACCAAGTTTTTGGTTTTAAACAGGTTATAGTTCAGTAAGGGTTGATGTGAATATGAAAATCATAATCCAATGATTATTCAATTTTTAGTTGTTTTTTTTTGTTTTTTTCTCAAAATTTGACAAACAGTAGCCGTGTAAGACTTGGAATGACTCGCAAGGTAGTAGACCAGTTTCTTTGCCATTTCGTTCAAGTGGTGGTTAACAAGACACCACTTATGTTAACTCCTGGCCTCACCAGGGAAGAGGATGTTCCTGAAATGAAAGGTATGCCGATTGTTTTGTTCCTTTGTTTTTTAACCTCATTGACTTATTGTCAATGACTTTTCAAGTTTCACAATACTGAAAAATATTATATCAGAAATCAGATAAAATCTGAAAGATTACGCCCTTAGCTACAGAAAAGTAAGCAATTTAACTTTTTTGTTTGATGAAAACGAATTAATTTTTGGGGGGCAAATTTTCTTGTTGGTTTTGATCTAGGCACTTGCAACACAGCATACAGAGACAATAGATGTATAAAAGCTCCTCCATTGTTATACTATGATCTGCTATCAGGCTGTGTTGCATTAATTTATAACAAACATGATATTTTAGTAGATGTAGCAAGTATGTACACTTTCATACAATAGTGGGGTTTGGTTCTCAACTCACAAGACATCAGCCAAGTTGAGCTCAAAAGTTGAACAGGGATAATATAGATTCTTGCTTTTTTGCGACTCATATGTTGTAGTCTAGACTGCGGATGAGACTTTACAGTTTTCATATTTTTTGGGGTTGCCATTTACACCCTTAGTGTAACGATCAATATGGATAGAGACCCTTTGATTACAAATTTTATCATTTACAAAGTTAAAGTTTTTAAAATACTTAAGTAGTTACTTGGTTTATTCTTTGTTTTATCCCACTGCTCTTCCATTTGTCCTCCTCTCCTCTTTCCTTAAAGGAATAATACTTCAAAGAAAGAAAATTGAGGAACTGCTAGGAGCTGACATCCAGTATCCAACCCTCGCTTGTGTTCCCAGAGACATTGCAGTGAACAGAAAGGTATCCATTCTTTTTCTTTCCACTAGGCCTAACCTTGCACATTTGATCACATAATACGATTATATTTAACACAAAGAAGTATTGTAGTAATGATATTGATTCTAAGCCTGAATTTCAATTGATATGATGGTCAAATAGTTGAATTAGATAGTTTAAATACAGCTTTATTTTCCTTTGTACGTCATTATTACAAAGAAATAGTGTCTATCAATTTTTTCTCGAAATGCTTTGAATGTCATCTATGGCAACATTTTTTCAGAATCGACCACGAACAGATGAAGAACCAGAAATAATCATGCAAGTGGAGGATGCTAAATCGGTTGAAAAGATTCTCACAGGAAGGCCAAATGCATGGAAAGGTCCTGCCACAGTTGAGAAGCTTCGCCTGCTCAAGAACACTTCTCCCAAAGGTTTAATGTTTTCTCTTGTTGTGCATTCAAAGACATACATATAGGGTATAAAATTGTTTTAATATCGTAAGGTTTGCATTTATCAATTGCCATCAAATCTTGCATACTTACCTTTCGTACATTGGCCAGATTACTAGAGTCATGAAATTCCTTAAATCGGCTATGAGTATGAGGATCAATGTTTTGGATTTTATATTAAATTTTTGTGCAAATTTATGTCACAGATGGAAACGTAACTACCACCTAGTGTTCTGTAATTTACGGCACAGTTTTGTGTTATGCTCTTGCATCTGTTAATCCGTTTTCAACTCTGAAAGTGTATTCCAAATTTTCCTGGCAATCTTTACTTTGATTTGCAATGATTCATCAGACGTACATATCTAACAGTGCACGGCGTTGCAAAGGTGATACTAGTCAGGGCCATTGACAGGTGAAATACCTGTGCACCTTGTGCAATGTTGTTGCCAATAGAGTGATTTATAGCACTCAGGCAATGGTCTTCAACTGAAATATTCATCCTGCAATATTTACAAGACGTTAGTCATAGTCACATCAGGGAATCTGTCTTCTTTGTTTCTGCACAAACGGCATGCTTGTATTTGAATTAGGGTTGAAGATATGACGAAGCGAAATTAAGTCATTTTAAACAAAACAAACCTTAGTTATATGTAATAGAATATTTCTAACTACTGATCAGACGTATCCATTTGAATGAAAAGAGTGTGGTAATGAAAGACAATTCAGTCCCCTCTGCTTAACCCGGGCCTATGATATCGACTCGTCTCTAGTGGTCAAAGGGCAACAATCAATAAAATGCTCTTGTTTTTGTTTTCGTGAATGATTTCCCTTGCCATCTGTAGAGTCACTTTGTTTACAAACTAGACCATTGATTTTTTACAAATTTTTAAACTCCTTTGTTTACTTTTTTCACAACCATGACTTGTTATCGTCATGATTGTTATCAACCACGATATACAGCACTAGAAGCTAGTGCTAGATTAAATAATTCACGACAAGGACAGTGATGATACTGATCTGGCCAGTGATAGTGAGGAGTCTAGACCACTAAGTAATGTCCACAGTGAGGAAGAGGGTGAGGGCGGGCAATGTTTTTCAACATCTTACTAATATTTTGCATGTAAAAAATTATAAAATATTTTTGTTCATCATGAATATTTTTTTAATGTTACTGCCTCAAACAGAAGCCATTTTCACACATATATACAAAGTTTTAAGGATTTCTATCCATAAATAAATGTGTAATGAATTTTTTCATGAAACCACTTGAATTTTGATTTTTTTTTTCTCGGCGTATAAGTACTAATATATAGGGCAGTGAAGGGGTTAATCGCAGCTCGTCAGGAATCAAGAAATTGTTGCAATTATATGAAGTTGTGATTAAGCGAAATTGATGGAAATGATCAGGAGAGACTAGATAGAGTTGGGTCAAGCATACTCGAATAGCAAATGAGTGGTCAGAGAATGGACGAGTGGGTATCTGTTCCCTTCTGCACCTTCCCAATGCCCATGTTTAACATGTGACTATCATCGCTTGCCAAAGGCCTGTGGCCGAAAGATTGCTTTTTGAAATTTTCTTTTGTCTTGTTTTTATTTTTAAAGCTATTTACACATTCCTTTTGTCTTTTTTCCTGCACCAGTAGGACTCTATTTTTTTATGTTATAATCTCTGCAGCTCAAAATCGTCAATGGAAATCATCCGCACCGAATGCAAATAGCAGAGACCTTTCAGACATATCAGATGATTCTGAACTTGACGTTGGGGAATCTTCAAAGAATAGCAACATTTCTGGTGTCCCTAAACCGAGGCATAGCCCAGATACATTCAACGAATGGAGACAGACACAGCCTTTGTCAATGTCAAAAATGCCACCCAGGTAACAGATTACTTTTTGTCTGTGTGTTGTTTTAGATGTGATAAGATAAGAAGCAACTTTATTGCCCAGAAATGGCTCAGCATTTTGGTATCATTTTAATTGTACTTGTTCACAGGCGTAAGTAGATACAACAATTGACACTGATTCATGGCATTGTGTTATGTAATGGATAAGGGAGAAAATTGTTATCGTTATTTTCTAAGAAATTATTTTTTTAAAGTTAGATGTTTCTATCTACTTTCGTTTTTGAATGTAACTTGACTGAAAACAAATGTGAACAACTCGCTGGAAGTCATTAGTTTTTAAGAGAGGCTTGCAAAAAACAAAAACAAACCCCAAACATAATCAAAGAGTCAGATAACCTTTTCATTGCAAATTGATATTATGAAAATATGTGTTTGAGTCAGTCTTTCAATTCTGTCGATTCACCCACTTGGAGAGTATGCTCTTCTAAATTGTTCTATTTGCAAGTATCACTCAAGGTTGAGAGATTAACGACAGAGATTGTTGACAAATTTCTTTGCAACACATCTCATACTGCCCTGGTTGACATTAACAATGGCTGCGATAGATAGAAGGTTGGCTATAAAGGGAATTAATCCTGGAAAATACTCATAGCTTTCTTAATTCGCTTTCATGTTTAATGTTAAAGCAAAAGATGGATTTATAGTTTGCATTCCTGTACAAGTACATCAATTATCCTCCAGCAGACCATGCCATTCTCAATGTCCTTCTCAACTCTTTGGGTAGCATACAGTATAGCAGCAAGTTAGGCACATACTAACAGACAATGTATTTCTCTGGCTGTAGCTGGGCACTCATTCACTCTTGACACCTGAATCAAATGAGGAAAACATGTGTTTAAAGAGTCTTTCTGAATAACTCAACATCGATAGCACTGCTGGGATTCGAACCCAGGATCTTACTATTTCAAGCCTGGCAGCCTAAAGACTTGTCCTTGGACACTCATTGATGTTCATCAGTCAATGTATTTGACACCGTGACACGATGGTTAAGTGATGGAAACGTAAGGGTTAAATAAATGTTATTTTATGTTTACTTTTGTCTCTTAAAGAAAAAAACCATTTATATTTTTGTTATTTTCTAGAGACTCTCACACAAGTGGTCAGCACCAGTCAATTGAAGACCCCGTACGTGTCAAAGGAGTTAAGGATGAGAGAATTGCTGACAGGTCTGTGCACAGACATAGGAGTCCAATCAGTGATGGTGGGAAAGGTCAACGGGTTTGGTCTGATCGTCAAAGGCGTATCTCATCTGGAGAGAAAATCGACACTAGCGTAAGAGATAGAAACTATCACTCCAGTGAAGGAGGAAGGAAAAGGAGTGAAAATGTATCCATTCCAGATGGAGATTCCAGAAGATCATACGAGGACCCGAACCCTGGCAAAAAATGGCCAGATTTGAACGATGCAGACTTTGACAAGAGGCACAAGGTGATTGTTCCCCAAAAGAACGAAGAGAAAATGAGCAGGGGGGACAGCGATGAAGGCGACTTGAGGTCGATGCTAGACAACTTGAAGAGATCTAGGACGGGAGACCGACGAAGTAGAAGTAGAAGCCCAGTCCACAGGAGAAACGTGGAATTTAATAGACGGTTAGTATTCAGGTTTTGCTTTACCATTAGCGTCCAAAGGGTTTTCAATCCACAGGCTAAAAAACTGGGACTGGTTATTCACAAAAGTGTGGATGTATTCATAGGTCAGGAATGATACTGGGGCTTGCCACTAACTACGCATGTATAGACTTGTTTTGCATCCCAGGGATGTCGAAACCAATGGGACTGGGATATTTTTTATTACTCTATCTTCAGCCACATTGTCACTTAATTTTATTTCTTCTTTCCTTGTCAAACAATAAGCTGGTAAGAGGGCTTGCTGACAGTTTTTTTGGGTTTCTTTTGTTTGCTTTATTCTGAGGGTGGACAAAAAGTGGAATAGTAACGTTTTGAAGAGTATAAATTCTGAAGCATTCAGTTGCTTTTAAAAAAATATGCACATAATGTATACTTGTTGATTTCCTTTCTATTCCAGTGTAGAGTAAATGTTGGCAAATTAATTTTTTTTTCACGGAGGCAGCTACCAAGTTACAATTCATATCCAGAAATGATGATGATTGCTCATTGTATTCCTTTAATTTCAGGACTCACAGTCCAAGCGAGCCTCGTAGCTCCGATCGAAGGGGGAATCGTTCCAGATCTCCTGGTCAGCAAAAGCAGGACAGGAGAGTTGTCAGGAAGTCTCAATCGCCTGCTAGGCACCGGCAAAGTCCGGATTCGCAAAGGCGCAGACGAAGTCCAGATTCACCTCGACGCAGACGAAGTCCAGATTCACCTCGACGCAGACGAAGTCCAGATTCACCTCGACGCAGACGAAGTCCAGATTCACCTCGACGCAGACGAACTCCAGATTCACCTCGACGCAGACGTAGTCCAGATTTACCTGTTAGACCACATCGTAGAAGAGAGGAAAGGCAGGAAGCAACCAAGCGGAAAGAATCACCACCATTGAGGAATAGAAAGATTGGCGTTACAGGTATTACTTTATTATAGATGCTTTGTAAGGGAATTCCTGTTGAGAGCTATTATTTAATTTTGGGAAGCAAACTCAAACAGTAATGCCTCATGAAAAAATCAACACTTCCACTATATCTATCCATTACTCAAAGTGCGAGCTGGTATTGGTTATTTAAAAAGTACTGTATTGGCATCTTAATTTGGATGGTGTGATGCTTAATAGGGGCAGAAATTATTATGACTGGTACTGGCATTCATTGTTGAAATATGAGCCTTAACAAATGCAAATTAACACGGTAAGTGCTAACTGCTCCAAGGGTCAACATGTTCACACTTTCCGAACTCCATGACAAAAACAATGATGAGGGGGCTATTAGAATGCAAAATTATCAGACTTCAGGTCTTCGGAAAGGAAGGTTAAAGATACTTGGGTCTACAGAAAGATTAGTTTTGCTTATCTACTCAATGATTTTTTTCTATTGTTTGTAAATCAGTTGAAACTAAGTGTTACCATTCTATTTTAAATTTTGCAGCCAAAGACCTTGTGGCCAAAGACGACATAGTAACAAAAGTGAACAAAGGTATGCTTTTATTTCAAATCTGGCAACATTTTATTACATTTCAACCTGTCTGACAAGGCCTCAACTCAAAGCTTCGTTGCCCTAACTCTTTGAGTACTGCATTTTGATCTGTGTTGAGACAGCATTCATTTTCGGTCTTGGATGGATGTAGGAAAATCCCAGAATAGACATTATATTTATTGATCCACTTTAATTATCATGACATGAAAGAATGATTAAAAGAGGACACTTTTTTAATTGTAGGTATGTCTCACAAGAAGTGATTTGTGTAGGGAGAGATAATGTGTTACCATGTAGGGAGGGAAGAATGAGCGTGTTTGGGAGAATGTGGAATTGCCACCAGAACATTCAGACAAGTGTGCAGCACATTCTTCTCTGTTTTTAGTTTGTCACCTGTTCTTGCCTTCTTTTCATTTATTTTCATTTAAAGAATAGATTTGATTATTTTAGTTATCAGGTTTTTTTTGAGTTTGTGTATGTGAAGGATTTTACCTAAGAGAAATTCAAACCACTTAAATATTTTTTCCACTCCCTCCTTTCTTCCCTTGAAACACAGAGACAGAATCATGGAAATCTCTGTGGAAAGATGTGAAAGGTAATTATTTGTGAAAATGTAGAAAGGAGAGAAAGTAAGATTACTTGACAGGAAGGGAAGTATGCCTTTGAATCACGCCCTAAGTAATGGTCATAGGATGAGTTACCCAGAATTCATTTTCCAGTTTTCCAATGTCAACTTGTAAGCCTGCATTTTGTGATTTGAATAGATCCTTCGCTGTTATCCAACAGCTGTTTTCACATGTATAATCTTTTTGAAAATCATGATTTAAATTGGTCAAAATGCTGTTTCTCCAGGATGTTAATACATAATGTTATTACAGGCCTATAATTTTCGGCTAGGTGTTTGTTGCCAGCCACAATGTTTGCTCCAAGTTCTAAACCAGTCAGCTGGTAATTCACCGTTGTCAACCAATTTCTGGAATATTATGCACATTGCAATTATATTCCAATATGTATTGACGACATGTAGTTTGGCTCCTGATTACCACATTCTTTAATATTTCTGGGTCCTGTACATCACTTTAAAAAATTCCTAGGTTTTCATTGAAATTCCCTGGGTTTATTTTTTTGCCAGTGAAATAATCTTGTGAAACACTTTCTTTTTCAGGAACAGAAAAAAAGCCTGTAGTCAAGGACACTGTGAAAGGGAAAGAAATGTAAGTAGTATTATCCCACTATTCACGATGGTGTTCACCATCTTTTCATGTGTCTTGCAACCTGTCCAATTGTGTCAGAAGTTTTAATTCTAGCATATAGTTTATACAGAGGTAGTTGAATAATGTAACAGCTTATGTTTCAAGTAGTGGAAAAGGTTTGAAGCTGCTGTGAGCTTGCACTAAGATAATTGACCGTTAAAGCAATTGATCACGTTTTCCTTCCCTTTTGCTTTGACATGGGTGTCAATAGGCCTGAAGCTGCTGTGAGCTTGCACCGAGATAATTGACCGTTAAAGCAATTGATCACGTTTTCCTTGCCTTTTGCTTTGACATGGGTGTCAATAGGCTACTTTGTGGTGTGGGTCAATTAAATTCACTTGCATTTCATGAAAGAAATAGAATTAGTAGACCATTATTACAATTACAATCTCCTATCATTAATGATTTAGAAATGTTAGTATTTTAATTTGATGAAAACCCTCTTTTTTTATCCTACTCAAAATGAAAGCAATTTAGTGGGCTGTTTCTTGGATTGAAAAATAGCGATTTTAGACTTGTTTGCTCTTGACACATTCTAAAAAATTACTATGTCAGTGTCAGGTTGCATTTTTGTCAGAATAGTAGTAGGCATCTTGATGTTATATCAAATAAAATTAAAAAAAGAATTTCATTGATTTTAAAAAACCCGAACTGTAACGAAACTTTGATTTTTATTAGGTGAACAATATTTCTTCAGTGTCGAATTACATGAATCACATTATTTTCACTGATTTACAGATTTTTTGAATAATAAGCATTTACAAGGTACCTACCAATAACTCCGTTGCTAAATTTTTGACCTAATAGTATAGTGTTCAAAGCCCGGGTGTAATATGTAGCGTATTTCCACAAAGTCACGCACAATGCGCTTTACAGAGACGGAGGGAAGATCATAACATTCAAACAGAGTGAGTGAGAGAGAAGGGACTGAAAAATCGCAATATTTTTTTTGTTAAATGTTTGCCAATTATTTTTTTACAACAGCCCAACTGTGACCAAGTCAAGTAAGAAAGGTAAAGCAACTTCTGCCGAGTCAGATATTGCCATGAGCAAGACTCTTTTCAATACATTGATGGACCGCCTGAAGCAAAAGGCTCAAGTATACGAAGAGTCAAAGGATAGTAACCTTATCGACGCTGCTCAAGTTTACAGTCAAATCAACCAGTTAGCGGAAACTTTGACTGCGATTAAAAATGAAGAAAATTCTACAAAGACATCCGAGAAGCCGGGAAGCTCACATCAGGATGCGGCTAATGAGCTGTCCACTTCTGACGCCCACAATAGGAAGGCGAAAGATGCCAGTGAAGAGTTGTTGAATTATTTTAAACCTGGAAAGACGTCAGCATTGTCAGGGCCAACTAATTCTCAGCCACAGCTTTCAAGTGATAAGCTGTCAAATCTCCATCCTGACTTACTTCGCTATGTGAAAGCGGGAAGCGCACCGTCAGTGTCACCTCCGCCCATTCCTCCACCTATGGCTCCTCCACCCATTCCGCCTCCTGTGGCTCCTCCACTATTCACATGTTCTTCCCCTACCGCCAAAAAGGCTCAGCTGGAAGCAATAGCCAAGCAGCTTGCCTCAGAGATTCTTTCCAATAATCCAACCTCTCAGAGTCAGAGCGCTGTGACAGGAGGGGTTTGGATGGCGCCACCTCCCGAAGAGGTCAAGAATTTGTCATCTGCACACGCTGGTGTCGGCCAGGGACCACCACCACCAACCTCCCAGCCAGCCATGTTTTATCCTCCCAACTCCATGGGTCACACCATGCGAGGAGCGTTATTTTCTGTACCTCCGCCTCCCTTTGTCTCGGCACCCATGATGAGTGTACAGAATCCCCTGATGAGTGCACAGAGCCCCATGATGACCCCACAGAATCCAATGATGGCCCAACAGAATCCAATGATGGCCCAACAGAATCCAATGATGGCCCAACAGAATCCAATGATGACCCCACAGAATCCCATGATGGCCCCACAGAATCCCATGATGGCCCCACAGAATCGAATGCCTCCCATAGTGGGAATGTGGAATGCTCCATCACAGTTTTCACAGCGTGGTGGAGTTAACGGTCCACAGTTTTAACTGGGTACTTCTAGTCGCTTAGTTGTTGAATCAGTGTAATCTCAATACATTCAAAATTCATGCAGTCATAAAGTAAATCCTGCTGAGCCTTTTTATTTTGCTCACAGAGCTGGTGTTTAACCCTGTTTCTGTAGCAAGCAGTGGACAAATTGACTGTTTATTATGAGAAACAACTTTCCTACTGACGACGCAATGTCAGTCAAATCGAACAAATAGATTGGGGAATATAATAGTCAAGAATGAAAATGTTAATGTTTTCTTTATTTACTGAGAAAGGAAGTAGGTAAATGGGTGAATATTTCACGTGAGTGAATGGGTGAAAATTTATTGTTAGTGTTAGTGTTAGATTTGCTGTATGTGTTGTCATTTTGCATGATTGCTCCTGCTACAATCTAGAATGTAAGTAAGCTATTTCATATTTATGTCAAGGTAAACTAACTTTAAAAATTCCCTTTACAGACTAAAAATCAGTCCCTTGATTTAATTTTTAGAGATTTATTCATCTTATTCTTATCTTTTTAGTGGCAAAAGTGAGCGTTTCCATGACTTGTTCACCATCAAAACTTCCATTAAATGTTTTCAATACTTTAACTTAATGGTTTTTAAAATATAATTTGATCCAATTGACTTGAATTATGATGAGGGTTTGTAAAAGTATTATGTTATACAGTGCCAAATTCAGTGTTTTGTTGATTGTGTGTCAACTTTGTAATAAGTATACGTAAACTATTTCTTGTTACAGTTGTATGTGAACTTGTGAAATTAAAGCTGTTGCTGATTATGACACTGTGGTTTTGATGTTATCCTTATGTAAATCTAATATTCGTTTATTCTGTTTGACATACAGGGTATTTCGATACCTTAGACCACCCCTGGCCAGCTAAACTCATAATAGTCAGGACAAAACAAATGACATAGGCTTCAACAGTAATCATTTGTAATCTCAAATCCAAAATTTCATACATATATTAAAAATGTTAGTATGTCTACCATCCGTTTTTCTAAAAGTATCCTATCGAGAAAAATCCACTTTGTGTGCCTTTAGCAGAGCTTGCGTTGCAAAAGCAATCGTGTGCGGGGCTTTGTCATGGATTGCTTTGGGAACGATGAATGGCCTGGATCATCGCCTGATGTTAATGCTTGTGAACATTTTGGCTTAATCATGCAGACAGCCAAAAAAAAACCTCATGCACTCCAAAGATGGTCCTAATACGGCTCTTCAACTTCAAAGCATCTTGGGTGACTTGTAATTTTAAGGGGTCTAAGTTATCGAAACACCCTGTATAATTTTGGTAATCAATTTGGTGAAAGAACAAAATGAATGAAGGGTGAATACGTGATATTTTTGCCTGTACTTTATCCTTCTTAGCTAATCTCACCGAGTTCCTGAAACCATAACGAACCCATGATCTCTATTTGGACTCCATGCCATGAGGCCACAGGGTTGTCCTCAACCTGAATGATTTAAAATCTTTGTTTTAGAGCTCCCACTCTGTCTTGAGAGGTTGATTGTCTAATCTCATCTGGTTTCAAAGCAGACTCTTTTGAAAATTCTATTTGTCAGTCAGTGTGTTTTGACACTGTCGACACTACCGTAAAATAGCGAGTGATAGTGATAGAAATGGCAGCACACGTTTGACATTACAAAAACTATGAATAAATAGCAACCAGATATTGGAGCCCAATCCAGGATCGTGATGAGTCAATCCTGTCACTGTCAGTCACAGTACGTACATATGTTTGTATGCATGCATGCATGTGTGTATGTATGTGTGTCTGTACATATGTATGAGAGTATGTATGCATGCATACATACAAACATACATGTATGTGTTTTGTAAACGGAGGAATGAGGGCTGCCAAAAATTATAATCCGATTAAGGGTGAAAGAAAGAAAGCATACTATTTTTCTTCTTCAGTATTTTATACATACATACATGCACGCACGCACACACATACTTACATTCATACATACATATTATGATATACACGACATACATACATGCATACTACCCCCTCTACCCGCGTCTGCGTATCTTTACAACCAACGATCACGGCCAAAAATGACCAACTCAGTGACACAGACCCTCCCATAATAGTGAACACGGAATCACCAAACAATACAAAACCTTACCCAACCGTTTTAACTGACCAAAACAAACCGATCGAATACCCATCAAAAAGCGTTTCGGCACCAGTATGTCAACCTTCGACAGTAATACAGAGTAACAAGAAAACAGAACGCGGAGGGCGACGAAAACAAAAGTCCATTGACACGCAGATTGGTCATCGACCGACAAGAACTCACCGCTCCCCTCGACCACCATCTACCTTGTCCTTCGTAAAAACACGACTGCTCAGTGAATCTCGACTGTGTTCAAGAACGGACAACTATAATAACATACACATCGATTTAAGACCACCCAATAGACTTAAAGTGCTTGTGTTAAACGTGCAGTCGGCGAGGCAAAAGAGCCTTTTACTCAACGACCTAATCACAGAGACTAACGCAGACGTTGTTTTCTTCACCGAAACATGGTTGCGCCCTGAAGGAGATGACGTCATCATTGCCAATATAGCACCGCCAGGTTTTAAACCAAAATCCGTACCACGTCAAGGCAGAGTCGGAGGGGGTATTTGCGTCGTTTATAGGGACACACTCGTCACAAAAACAAGGGAAATTAAAAACTATAAAACGTTTGAGTGCTGCGAAGTAACTATCAGTTGCAAAGAAAAAACAATCAGCTTCGCCTGTT
>JARDUL010070897.1:0-11843 GCA_030265205.1 Dirona pellucida | reverse complement strand
TATATCCTATGTGACATATGAGTCCATTAGAGTTAGAGAAATCTGATTACAGTTTGAGAAGTCTGAGCTTCATCAAAGGTTACTACCACAACATTTGATGCTATTAGTAGATTTTATTTCATCTTTACATGCATTCCATTTTCCCAACATAGATATACATATACACATTACTGATTGTCACGGTGTGTGTTCTGAATAAAATTTACAGTCTTTTATACTATGTAATTTTATGAGACAACAGTGATTGTATATTTCATATTTATCTATCTATGCATGCTTTGGTGAGCATTCAATATGAAAACTTTTTTTACATTTAGTATACAAAGATTGCCTTTTTTTTAGAATCATACTTTTTTTAAAATAAAATAAATGTTTGAAGCTTTTACAAAAAAAAGTCAGGTTGTGTTGTGATTTTGTACTTATGTAATATATCATACCAATACTGTAAATGTTTCTATTCCTTCAAATAATTCAATCCACTTTAAAGTGAAATGGTTGAAAGAAAGAAAAAAGGAAAGAAATTATTTAACTAGGATGACAATTTCACCTTGACAAGAGTTGTCACCAAATTAGGTAAAAGATCCAAGAAAGTTTCCAGCTTCACATTGCCAACTGTTGGATACACTGACATGCTGGCTGGGATTTCTTAGTGGTTTACCTGGATTGTCATGTGAGGGCCTTGTTTGCTGTCCAAGGCTGGATATCAGCAGACTCAGCCTCGGACGAACATTCAGCCATTTCCAAATGAAAGGCAGTAGTTGCATGGCCAGCAACGAGTCTCCTGCTAGGCTAAATTCAGGCTTTGCCAACCCTAGGTACTGCCATTTCCAAATAAAATTATTACAACATTACTGATGAGTAATTTACAGGTGAGCCGACGCCACAGTTGTTAAGTCACTCGCCTTTGGTTTGAGAGGTCGCACATTTGAATCCCTGTGGGAGTACTGGATTTTTCTCTACCATTTTCCTATATTGCGGCACTGCACTGCGGCTTACGCCTGTGTTATTCCAGTCTGCCCTCGGAATAGACCCTTAAGACAAATTTCCTCCTGAGATGGATAAAGGGAATTTATTTATTAAAACTGACTGTTCAATTTTCTATGATTCACTACAGATATATACCCAGCCATGCATTGCCTATTTATAATGCATAGCAATGTTTATGATAGGCTAGCAGATCAATTAACTTAACAAAAAACAAAGACTTCACTCCAAAATGGTTATAATAAAAATCTTACAAAGAAATAAGCGTCCTAGCAAAACGGGCTGAAAGTTTATTCAATTTTTTATTGCCAACAGCTGTTTTTAGTTTACATATCGGGCCTCACTCTGACCAAGTGATGCAAATTGCAAAGAACCAACCCCCCCCCTTCCCCCCAAACTATTTCACTGACACCTCACACAAGTGAGATGCAGTGTGTGAGTATAATGTAATGAGCATGTCCCTTGATGTTTATTATAACGAAGTAGTGTTATAGCTAAATAAATTATGTTATCCCTAAGACTTCATTATATAACCATTTAGGAGTGTATTAACCAGATCTCAAAAATGATTAATGCTTAATCCCTGCTTCAAGCTGCATTTACTCAGAGCTTCAAATAAAGGTTTCAACAACATTTCAGTGACATTCTATTTATTTATTTATTTTTACAAAGAAACCATAATGATCCCAAATCTAGTAACAATATCTGATTCTCCAAAACATTATAATAATGCAGCAAAAATGTTCAAGGTTTGATTTAGGTGCTTACTTCATCAAGCTCACAACACTTAAACCATTTTCATTATAAGAACTTAATATTCATGACATCATACAAGAATAATACTTAATATTCTTCACTAATAAAACAGAATTTGTTTTCCATAACAAATGAGAATGTGGACCGTTTAGAATTTCCTTTCAGCATTTAATTAAATAAAAAATCTAGTGTTTTTGAAAATGCCCATAGATAAAACAATGTTCAAATCATCAAACCCTCACCTCAAACAAAAGCAGTGACATTATACCCCTATCACCATATACGCAACTCACAAAAGCATATACACAAATATACACAGCCCACTCCACTTAATTGCAATTCGGTTAATCCCACTTTTGCTGAAAAATGTAATTCATTCTATATAAAAGTCATTTCATAAACTGCAAATCACTCAGCTTAATCGTAACTTCCTCAATGACAACTTGGTGAGAGCTGTTTTTTTAAACAAACATTTTTTTAAAGCAATTTCTGATTCGACCTAAATTTCAACAAAAGACCTTTTCAGCAAACATAAAAAAGCACATCCGGTCATTTCACATCGTTCATCACAAAAAATATGGATGCAATGCTCAATTGCCCTCTCACCTTAGTGAATAGCGTTAAGAGGTAGCCTCAGACTGTAGTCTCTCATAACTAAAATGACCTCTTAAGATTAATTTCATCAATCCCACTTAATCCCAAATTTGGATAATTGCAACAATTTATTTATCCCAATGAATTGCGATTAAGCGACATGGACTGTATATGCATATTACATCAGCACACACAAACATATATATACCCCCACACACAATTGCATATATACACATACATACGTCCTCATATCAAACACACACTAAAACATTAAGCGATCCTACAAGTTCTCATCATCTGGATGATAGAAATCCTTCACAAGGCGATAAACATATGTCACAGACTGTGCTCCACTGAAATATAAAAAATATATATAAATCAACACAATAAAATACTTTGCCCTTTTACATTTTACAAGTTTTTATATCACAACATTATCTATGACACATACGCCCTGGGATAGCCTTAAGACAGGATCATATGTAAAAATGACCAGACCTTGAACATTGGGGAACATTCTAAGACCATTGGAAACAATAATCTTAGTTCCAACTTGTTTTAAGACCTATAATTTTCCCCATCTAGAATGGCAAAAACATGTGCTGAAATGAACACTGTATCTGGATAAATTTTATCTGGGTCTGCACATTGATGACTTCTGCCTTGTACACTGTCCTTGGCCAGGCACATAGCTGGTTTCTAAACTGTTTAATAACAGTACTAAAGGGAACCGATAACAAACAAAGTATTACCTGAGCTGAACATTTATTTAAGGTAAATGTTGTGTACTTGAAAGGACCTTAAGTCATAAAAAAGACTATAAAGGAGAACTACTACAGTGTGCATTCAACCTGGATTTTGACACAGCAGTGAGAAAATACAAATTATGCTAACATTAAACCCAACTCTAAACCATAGACTGAGAGCATCCTGATAGGCAACATGAAGTAGTAGCATAGGCCAATAAATACCCTTGCTTTGACTTACTTGTTGCAAACCACCATAGAGATCAGATCTGGGGGTACATAGTCGAAAATTGGAGCCACTACCTCCACCTTAGAAAACAGCTCTGCATCTTCAAAGTCCAGGATTTCACTTGGATTGGCAAATTTGTTAAATGATGCCTAGAATGTTAATAAAAAGAAGAAGAAAAATATAGTCTGAATTTAGTTGTGTTCAATTTCTAAAAATTCTACCTTTTTTTTCTATCAGCTCCCATTAATATCATTCTGTTCGTAAAAGTAATAATTCTTTCTTTCTTTTTTTGATGTTGCAGTTTCATATTCCATTCATTCTACTCATTGTTTGAGAATACTAGCCTGAAATAACTTCTTTAATTTGATATTACTCATCAAACTCCATAAGTATGCAATTCTTATTTTCATTGACAATTTGACTCAGCTTTTTTTCTCTTCTCCTTCAACAAAATGAAATAATATTATAGAGATTTTACCACAAGGCAAATTTGGTGCTCAATGTCAACATTTTTAGTGTGCATTTATTGTAACAAAAGTAATTTTTAGCTGTTGTTCATTATGGAGATAAAAACAGTCTTCCATCTAACCATATTAAAAAATCATCAGCTCTGAACTTTTTGCGCATCTGTTTCTAATTATCTTAATCATGGACTTTCATAAAACAGAACAACATCTCAATCAACAATTTCAATTGATCAGGGAATATCACCATAGCTCACTCCTCATTTCACCATATAACTTACGTGCTGCGGAGTACTGTGAAAAAATGGAGACAGCTTGTAGAGACTTGAACATACTATCACCTGAAAAACAAACAAAAACATTTTTAATATAGCAAAGCATCTTAACCTACTCAGGCTGTAATTTTTTACTGATAACAATATCTAGTCTTCAGGACTTCTTAGACCATTACAATCTTGTTATAAAGATGAAAAATTCCATTCTGAAATCCCCTTCAGCCTCCATGGAGGTAATCAAATTTGATACATTCCAGAGATTAGAAGAGTCTTTATCTTTAAAAAAATTACAGAAGTCATAGCTTTCATCAAATATCTTTTTGAACCTTTAGACCAAAAGTTAGAATATTCACAAAATTTCTACATTGACCCACCTAGTGAAACATTCAAAAATTATTTGATGCAAGGGAAGATTTATGACTTTCTAAGGGCTTAGTAGAATATACTAGACTTGATATCAAAGGTGTTTAAAAATCTGTATGTGATTTTGTTTTCATATGTACAAGACATTTCAAACTGTTGCAATCTAAACCAGTAGTGCAGATTTGATTTGCCAGTTTTTTTATGAAAATAAGTGGGTTCATGTTAACTATGTGTGGATGTAATTATTCTACACATGTCACATATCATGAGCAATTTTACAACTGTTTGGGGAGGTGTGTAAATAGTCTGAGCAATTCACCTTACTAACACTGAGTTAAATTTTCCCTAAAAGCAAAAAACAAATTTGAGATTCATAAAACAGCCCAAATATGATTATCTTGATATTATCTTATACTTTTTACATTCAATTGAGTATTTAAAGATGTCTTAATTATACTAGTCTACTGCCAGTTATTTGACCACCAGTAATCCAACATACTGACAAAGTTGTTTGGGAATAAAATATATTGCTATATATTCCCTAATGTCTATCTGATAATCAGTTATGTGACTCCGACAGTATTTCGAAAAAAAATGGGTATTTCATCATGATATTTATGTCCATTTAGGCCACACACAATCTCATGTCAAACACATGGTCAGACTTAGAATTTCACATTATAATGCTAAATCTAGCGGGCAGTTCTGAAACTGGCCTTCTATCTACAACTAAGCCAGAGTAAAATTGTAATAGAAATGTGGCTGGCAGATGATACAGCATAGGGTCATAAAGGTAATTATCACCAGGCAAATTCACTCATCTGACATGCTCACTTATCCGATTCTTTTAGATTTTTAGCAGCCTCGGACAAGGTAGGATAACTGGTAGCAGGATCCATTTATCGACATGCTAATTTTCATTTCATGAGCTGCAATTTCACAGACTGAGACTTACATGTTTACTGTGTTCTTTGGCCATGATCGACAAGATATTAGTGCCGGTGACAGCTTTCAGGCTGTAGAAGAAAATTATAATTTCTTTAAATACCAGAACAAAGTCAAAATAAGACGGCAAACACAAACATTTGAAATTCCATTCACCCTTCAACAAGTATTGAACATTGAAATAAGAACATTGTTGAAATTTACACCCTCACCTCAGCCCCTTAGATCTAGTGATCAGCTTCTTATTAGAGTGCCTAAAAAAGGATTTTAAAAATTAGCCCAAAAAATCATTTAGAGACTTATATAATGTAGTTATGAATTGTCTTCATTGGTAATGCGCCCAAAGCTGTTTGTTAACAGGTGTGGGCGCAGGATGAATAATTTTAATTATTATTATCATTGTATACCATGTGTAAAAATAATCCTTTAGACAGAACATATAATGGAAAGAAATGAATTTGCTAGTGATAAAAATGTTGTTACATCCACTCTTTTTAAAATCGGTTTTCAGAACGACTAACCAACCTTGTCACAAGAAGGAACAACAGCAACAGCATTTTTCCGTATCAACATAAAATCTACAATGGTGCAAATTGACTCTTTTTTTTTAACTGAAAAGAATGAAACAAGCATTACCCGCCATTGGCCATGAATGAATGTGTTCCAATGATGACCTTATTGACTTGGGGCATGATGGTACCAATCTGACATTCAGTGATAAGGGTTGTGTTGATTTTTGACTCAGCCAAATTTTTTGCCATGGTGTGACCCTAGGAATAATAAAAGAAGAGAATTTGTAAAACCCAAAAAATAAAAAAATGGCTACTAAATAGCAGAAAAAATATTTTAATGTACTTAAAAATAAAGATGGGTTTACAGTCTGCATCACCGTACAAGTACAGACTCACAGACTTAAAATCATCATTTATCCCCCAGCAGACTGAGTCATTTAATATCCTTCTCAACTCCCTGAAGAGAATAACGTAGAACAGCCTGTTAACCTCATCATACTAACAATATATTTCTCCATCTCACACCTGAGTCAAATGAGGAAAAAATGTGTTAAGAATCTTTCCAATTGGTAGTACTGCCAGGATCCAAATCTGTGATCTCACAATCTGAACCCAGCAGCCTAACTACTCGGCCACTGGCACTAAGGATATTGAATATCCACTCGAAGAGCCATATCTCTGCTGCATTTTCGTTTTAATATTGTAGGCCCTCTTTAGTGTGCAAGATTCACTGTCACATGGTAGCACAGGCCATACAAGAGTCTTTAGAATTTTAAGCTTTAACTTTTAAGGGATGGCTTCATCTTTCCATATGATGTTTAGCTGAACCATTCTTTTCTTTTACATTCCCACAATAGCGTTTTGTACAATTTGCAGTTCAAGATTTGATAGACCCAAGGTGTTTAAACTTGTTACATTTTCTAACTGGGTACTTTTGATGGAAATACAGTACAGATGAAAAGGTAATGTAAGCATCATTTTAAAAAACTGGAAACACAACCGCAACTGAGACATGCCATTCAAAGTCAATTTGCAACATTTCAAAGATTATGTACAAGGCGAAGTAGGTATGGTAGAAGAGAGGAAGACCAGCAACCTCATACTTGGACAATGTCATCAAGAGAACCAAAACGTCAAGTTGTGCGACAACCATGAAGACACAGCAAGAGATGACTGACATGTCTGTGTTGTCAGCTACCATCAACCATGATGTTGCTGACATGTTACAAGTACCTACTTAAGGAAATATACAACAAAATACAACCCAAGATTTTTATGAGAAAAAGGTCTAAATTTTGACTATCCCTTAAATTTATTTTCAACAAAGTGTACTTACTTGATAAAAAGGAGCACCTTCAGAAACGTAAACTTTGAATTTGATCTTTTTCAGTGCTGCCATCTGTCGTAAGAAAATTTTCAATTATCTTCACATTAAAAAGGCGTTCAAAATTATTACTCCACCAAATATGGATGATTTTCAGGCAATAAAAATTAGATTTTGATACACATTGGTAGTATTTGATTTATTGTGGTAATGTCATGTCTTGCTAATCTGGGTCAAAGCAATCCGAAACCTGCATTATGTGAGAAATTTGCTTTCTTTGTCTACACAAGCATACTCAAACCATTTCCACCTTAATTCAGTCTAATGTGTTGGGCATCATATTGATAATTCGATTAAATTAATGGTAACAATGCCCAACCACATTATCCTTATTTGGCCGGAGGGGCTTTAAGGCAGGCACAGGGGGGTACATGAGTAATTGGATAATGGCCTTAATCTGTTATTGATAATGTCCCCATTTTTCACATGAAATATGCTCAATGAGACATCTTTATCCATCAACATGGATGTATAACTTATCCAATAACAAATACCTTCATAATATTAATATGCACACACAAAAATTACCTTGAGAAAAGCTTCAACTGTTCTTGACCGTCCAATGGTTAAAATGACATCATTGTGATGAATATAGTTTGGGGCGAGAGCTGCAATGTTCTCAACACTGCAAACACATAATTTGACAAAGGCTTTCAGAAAAAACATACTGTAGACTGTTAAATGTTTTTGACAAATGTATCTTATGTGGAACTAAAACAGTCACATTTTCCTCAATTTCTAACTGAATGATTTTGCCAAAATCAAAGTTATCATAAATGACAAAATTTATTCCTTTCAATCAATTCAGATTAAGCTATAGAACCCGGAACCCATAACTGAACCACTCGACCAGTGTCACTTGTGTCAACAACTTAAATTTTCAAGTAAAAAAAAAGCAACAAATCACACACAACATTAAAGGGTTTCAAATCTGAGATGGATTGTTCTGTTCTGATTCAAGGCTAACATTACAAAATTAACAGGATGACGTAATCAATAAGCTAAGAGAATGAGAAATAGACCCTGTAATAATGTCCACAAAGTAACAAAACAAATCAAGAAAAAAATAGATATAAAAAAATATGCTCCAAAACTTACCAGCCTTCAATTTCTGTTTTTAATTCATTAATTGCTTCAATGACAGAGGCCTGGAATGGAAAAGTTTAAAAAGTTATTGGATTTATCCTTCAAGTCAGATGGGATGAGAAAGTAATTGAGGTTAATAGAAGGGTTGGTTGTATTATATGGATCAAAGAAGGGGTGTCATGATACTTTTGAAGCTTGAAATTATTCTTAAACCCATTTGAAGTTTCTAATCCAAACATTTGATAGGCTATATTGGGACCATAATCTTTCACTTTATATTAGGATATAACCGTCATAATAAACACTGACTATGGTAAGATCACAATATTAAGGATACACATTTCCTTACAATTAAACCATTAGGTAAAACAAAAGAGTGAACGTTTTGTAAACATAATATAATACTTTACCTTCAAATTTGGGGTTGGTTTAGTGTAGTCTTCATCTTCATCTGTGAGTGAAAGGTTCTGTTGATGACATAAACATAAAACTGAAATAAAGATGTGTTTTTTGTCCCAACTTATCATCATCATCATCAAGATTGAAAACATTTCCCATACAAAAAAAAACTTTCTCTTGCATTCTAAGCAAGAACTAGTAGTCTATATACAATGAGATGCCTATTGCCTATATTATTACCAAACAAACTGTGAGTACAGTTTTAACAAAATAAAAGATGAACATAGTTTACTAATTTCTCGCTTAACACACATAAGTTAAAGCCTCTGAGAGGTAAGTCAAAATTTAAGCTGTCATAAAACTGGAAAGAACCGGCTAGGCAAATGTATAACATTTTTCTAATAACTATATTCCACCACAAGTGCAGAGTGTAAAGGATTCAATTAGCACTTATTGATATTTCTTAAATGAAAAGAAAAAAAAGATATACGTAAAAGTTTAATACAAAATATTGTATCATTAAAAACACATCATACAATGAGTTTTTTGCAGACCAATATAATTTCAATCTGCATTTCAAATCATAAATATATATAATACAAACCTTGAGATCATTGGTGACTTCATTGACAGACACAAGTTCCCTGCAATGAAAGTAAAATACTCTAGATCTTAAACATCACATTTCAAAGGAACACTTTCTTTCTCATGCAGTAAACTATTTAGAAAATAATGGTTCATTATGTAGGGTCATGAAAAATTCCTATTCTTTACATGTATTATTGAAACTAAAATCAGTTCCTGTCATTATATAAAGAAAACATTTCATCACTACATATCAATCATTAAGACCATACATACTATACGTAATACAATCAGAGGATCACGTTTACATAAAAATTCTAGGGATTTTGTTATTTATTTTGGTTTAAGCAGTTGAGTATATGGCGAAAAAAAACCAAAAACGAAATAGTCAAGGGACACTACTCATCCCTGCTTGTATCAATTTGAATTATTGCATTTACATTGAAGTTTATGATTTGTTAAAGTAGTTGGTAATGACAGTGTGGCGATTTTTCAACAATGACACATCCTGGATATAGTTGTGGAGTTGAGAAACAATGTCAAGCTCTTTTGCAACACCAGGCTGGATACCTAAAAACATTCTCACAGTAAGGGCGAGATATTTCTAGCTTTTTTCAATGTTGCGTTAATAGTTGAGGTGAAGGATCGAGGACAAAGGGAAGGCTGATTTTCTTTGATTTAGCACTAGTATGGCAGGTAGCACTTTCGAATATTCAAGTGTTTGACAACAATAGTAAATAGTGAAAACAAACAACATTTATATTTGTTTTCAGTTTAGCGATATTTCCGGTTAGCCATTTTTGGTTTAAACGTGATCTACAATATTCACATTGATATAAACACATCTACAATTTCAACAACAAAAAGGAAATATAATAAACAAGGTCTATGTTCGTATCTTAATCACCTGTACTCTTCCCGAATGATTTTTAGAACTCGGCGAACCATATTGCCAATTATGTTCTCAGACGGATCTCCACTTTGGATAAACTTTCCTTCTGCCTTCACATGCCGTATAAGTTCTCTGTTGCAGAACAAAAATCACAATATCACTAGTAAAATTTCAACAGTTAGAAAATTATAAGACGTAGAAATATCAACAATCAAGTTTACTAAGTCTTACTAATAGGATATTTCTTGCAACAACTGCCATACCTCATTCAGAATAAACACAATATAAGAAATCATTTATTTATTTTTTATGTGTGTGTGTGTGTGAGTGCATGTAACATGATATATATATAATATATAATTCATGAGATTTCTCACATGAATAAAGAAGATGGCAAATACTCTGCTTACTTAACTTGCTATCGCACAATACAACCACTTGTCTGAATTGAAAACACAGTCAGTCCTCAACAGTATCATGTGTGCTATCAACGTATTAAATCGACCTCTTGTTTTGTTATGGTAATATCTTGTCACCTATATTTCTATGGCCTGCTGGTGATAAAGGGTGACTGTACAATGTGCCCTATTCATTCTTGATAATTTCTTTTATTAAAAAGATGGATAGAGTTGGCAGATAGTGGTATAAAGAATTGTAACTCTGATATAATTATTTACCTTTACAATAATTTTCAAACATCATTAACAAACATTCCTAGACAAAAATAACAACATTGACTTACTTTGCGTTTATTATCTTCACTTGTGAAATAATTCTAATCAAAAGATTAATTGTCTGTATTGCCACATCACAGGATCCTGATGTGGAGCTGAAAATTTTGAAGAAAAAACAACATGACAATTTCTTTATACTCTTAAATTTTAAGGAAAGCTTAAGGCCACTTAAAAAAAAACAACCCACAAAGTCAATGCATACACATGATGGCAAAGAATGACATTCAACAGGTTAACAAAGATTGTTTAAATAAATGATCTCAAATTTTCATGAAATTAAAAGAGTATCATTGTGCCTTTCTAAATCATCTTTCCACATAAAAAAGAGAAACTCAGGAACATTAATTTTATTATATATACCAGTTCAACAAAGAATGAACTCATGTCAATACATTTATGGCCAAAACAGAAATTCACCATCCGTTTTTACCAAAAATCTTTTTTTTCTAATTTAATGTCTAAAATATAGTTTTCCTTTACAATCAAGACAGAGGGCTACATCTATATAATTATAACTCTGGGTCAATCAATCTTACTCATCCACAAAAATGTGGATGAGTGTAAGAAGAGGCTCTTCCTGTCGTGAAAGCAACCTGTCAACAAATAACTCATTTAAATGTAAAATGGTAGCGTCAATTGGCACTGAGTGACTCGGTGTCAATTGACGAAAACACAGGTAAACGTCAATTCGCACTGAGCGGTATCGAGGTACTCGGTCACAATTGACCGAGCGGTATCGAGGTACTCGGTCACAATTATATCGATATATAAAGCTAATCAAACCAAGATTAAAATTGTTTTAATTATATTTCTACCCCAATTAGAGGCGAAGTTATTAACAATTTCATTGACTGACATTTGATAGAACAGTGCATCCATTTGTAGAGTATGTAAA